>CAJQZM010025877.1:0-26690 GCA_907164665.1 Colias nastes
TTTTTTTCCCATAAAAATAAGGAAAATCCCTTTTCGCTTGGCTAGCAAACAGGGACACCTTAGCGACGATATTATAGCGGATCATTGATTCTCTCAAATGTAATGCATGGTTGGCGATATGTGGACTGTGAAACTGAAATATGATTCTTCATAAAGGGAAACTTGGGGTAAATATAGTTTTAGTAACTGTATCTATAATATATGCTATCTTTCTTTGTTGTTCTTGCGTTTTATATTTTTGATAAATTTTTCCATCAGCCAAAGCGGTCTACCCAACTTGAAGGGGGTGACAATATTATAAGAATTATATATATTATAAGAATTATACAATATTATGAGAATCATTAACCTTTAACACGTGGAAAGATAAATCTAGTTATCATTTATTCAATAGACCAGAAGATGGCTAAGGAATACAATGCAAATTATTTTGAAACAGGTAACTTCACATCTCAATTAGAACAGGAGAAGATTCCTACACGAACATTGTTATTGAAGCACTGAATCAAAACCCCGGTACAAAAATGGCCATTCATAAAACAACCCAAACCCTAATCCCATTACCTTAGATAATAACCAATCACTCAATCATAAGGAACAAGCTCTCTCAACCACGAACCTTATTAATTATTTTAGCGACATACATTGAACTGATATTCATTACACTAAAACTAATTGGTTTGATTAATGGCCCTTACCTTTTCAAATTCTGAAGTCAGGTAAGTTCTTCAACGATTAGCGGTGCCTCTATCGTTGGCAAAAACTTAGTTTTCGTGTTCCAACTTATTTGTACAAGGCTATGTGGTGACTGGAAGCGATAATATTAATGGCGTTCTATTTTTGGACTTATTGATGAGGTTTCTAGTGGTACGGTTGGTAATTAATCTACGAATACGACTCGATTATGTAGTTTTGATATAAAATAGAAGACACAAGATTAAGGATCGCAATATCACACACAGGTTAAATTCTCCCAGGATTTTAGATATGAAACAATATTTATTACGACGTAAGTAATATTACCACAAGTGAAAAAGGCAATATTAAAGCAAGTCTCAAGCGATTTCTCTATATAATGAATGCCATAAGACATAGGTAATCCAAAAAATTATAATTAGTTCAATTCTTATACACAAATGTGTTGATTCCTATGATTCTAACTAATAAGAATCAGTGATAGTGCTGTATCGAATAGTATAAGATGAAATCATGGTAGACTGGTAGTTAAATTCATATTTTACTTCTTACTGAGATAGCACAAGTTGCTGATGATAATAACGATGATGAAATAAATGATCAATTGATGATGATAATAATATATTATTAAAAAAACCATTCCAATATAGCTTCCAGATATTACAAGCTACAAACATCGCTAGCTATCAAACCTGATCCCAACTACTTGGTAAATACAAGCGCTGAAGTTGTAGCGACTCGGTTTCGATTTCTTGTGGATAAGATTTCAAGTAGGATAAGTTATGAGGGCTTCGGGCTTGATTAACCGATCTTATTTAACAAATTACCTCTACAAGTAATTATATTGAAATTGAACAAATTGGCCTACAGAATTGTACAATGCTTTGTTTGATTTAACCAATGAATTAAATGTTGTATTTAGATTAAATGTTTTTGTTTTATTTATATTTTGTTTTATTTATATAATAAATTTTTGATGGGATGTTATTACAAGGAGTTATTTAGGCGTCTAATATTACTTTAAGGATTTAGGATTGCTACTCACAAAATCTAATACAACTAAAATAATTCAAATAAATAATATGAAATGACTATATTACTCTCACTATTAAATTAGGCACTTGTCGAATCGATAAGCTTTCTTTTGAAGTCAGTTCAAACAAGAAAATTGGCAAAGATTTGTCAATTCTTAATAGTAAATTATGTTCTTCTTCCCCTTCTACTTAATTAACACCCCCACACACACACGTACCTAGTATATTTGTTTTATTAGTTTTTTGTAATCGACTTTAGTTAAGGAAGGAAGAGCGGGTCCTCCTGACACAGGTTTTAAACTTACTAAGCGGTTCCATCAATCACTGTCTTTTAAAAATTGTGTGTATGAAATATATGTATTATATATTTTTTCATTTTTCATTAATTATTCTTCCTCATATCAAGTACATACATACTCCTTACTGAGACATTACTTGTACACAGTGAAGAGAACAAACCAGTTTATACGTTATTAGCTATAAACTTCGCTCGCCTGAACTTTTAATGGAGGAAAATTGAAACGAATGGCTCTGTTTCATCCATTTAATGTATGTTCACATGTAGCACGGAAAGTTTTTTAAGATTCATGTCGACTTGAGTTCACTTTTTGTAGATAAAACGTTTGAGTGACTTTTTAAGAGCTTTGTGTTAGGCTTGTTTATATGTATGATGTACCCGACTTGCGTAAGAATAAGATTTATAGAGCCTACTCTATGGCGGCGAAAAGCTGAAGACCGAGCTCTATGGCGTACCTTAGGAGAGGCCTATGTCCAACAGTGGACGGAAAAAGGCTGAAGAGAGAGAGAGAGAGAGAGAGCCTACTCTTTATACTGAGATATAATTATTTCCTAATAACATACAGTGATCATTTTAAAATATCCGCGGTTTCGATTTTATTGGGATTGAGCATACTTAATTATAATATAGGTAGTAATTTTTCTCTAATACTTAGCAACATTACAGGATGACATATTTTAGGTACATTTTCGTTTATAAATAAACGAAGATTGCCACTTTGATTAAATTTTACCCTTTTCTGAGATCTTCCCTAAATTGAATTACACGTGCCGCAATCAATTATTAATAATGTGTTTAATACGAAAATCAAGAAATAAATGTGTGAAATCTATAGATATGAGAAGAAAAACTGCGTATTATATAAAAGTAATCCTACACAATCTAATTGATAATATAGAACGAAATAAAATACATTGTAATGATCTCTGCATTTTCAAACACCGTCTTTCGTCACAACATGAAAAAATTGAGTAACAAAGAATATATTCAACATAATTGTTTTAAAACTGCTTCCTTATAAATACTCAAGCAATAATGAATTCAAGAATCTGCAAATTAAAAAGCTCCTCATATTTATATAATTCGTGAGGCACGCTGCTTATTTCCTTTCAGAGATTTTCCTTGTTCTTGTTATTTCCTTAACTCAATAGTGATTTATTTTATCTGAGTTTTGTTGTTTAGGAGTTGGGGATTTTATTTCCTCTACCTTTGTAGAGATGTCTTTATTTCGTTCTGAACGGATCTGTGGACAACTGATAGGTTTCACTGAGAAATAAAACGAACTAAGAAATCATTGTCTGAGTATAGAAGGAGATATCAAGAATGCAATGGTTGTTTTTTTTTTATTTGTAGTCATATATCGTACTAGCTGTTCCCCGTGGTTTCACCCGCATTGCTTCGCTCCTGTTTGTCTTAGCTTGATGATATATAGCTTATAGCCTTCCTCAATAAATGGGCTATCCAACACCGAAAGAATTTTTCAAATCGGACCAGTAGTTCCCGAGATTAGCGCGTTCAAACAAACACACAAACAAACAAACTCTTTAGCTTTATAATATTAGTATAGATAAAATTATAATACATCTAACTATAGGTATGATAATAAGATTATAGAAATGTAAAAGGGGAAAACCGCTAGTACCTACTTTCACTAGAATTATATACGTATAAGTACTATATACTCTTATAAATTAAACCAGTGTAAAATGTCTGAAAGGAATGGCTAAATCAAAAAAATATAGATTCAATCCAAAATATATGAGATTAAAGTCAGTCAGCATATTAATATTATGCTTTACGACAGTTTTTCAGTGAAGTTTCAGTACGTACGCTTTAATATTATGATAAGATTTAATATATATTATATTAAATTAACGTAACTAAATGTGAAGATAAATATTTTGAGGTTTTTTATTATAGAGCGTAGGTAATATAAATTCTGTCCCAACTAAAAGTTATTAAGGGCTTTCATAACAGTTTAGGTATTCCTCTAGAAGGTTAAAAATATGGTTTTATAAGATTACCTTATAAAATATAAGTGGTTAGAACTTATGAAATAGCTTTCCTTTGGCATAAATTAGGAATTACGTGAAAAATATCGTACTTTACTCAAGTGAACTACCACTTCTTTATTAAAAAAGTTTGTACCCTAACTGGAATATGTAGAATTATGATTTCAATTTATGCAAAAAGATATTTTTAAAGATTTGAATTTACTTTTCTAGGTAGAAGAGACGATTATCATAATAATTAAATAGTATATTTTTTGTAAGTTGTGAAATATTTTTAAAGAAAATCGTAAATTTAAAAAAGGCTTTCAGTATAAAAATAGCGTTATCTTTACGCACCAAACGTGCTTAGGAAGGCCTAAATAATAATATTACTAAGTCTATTTTAATAGGGCTGCCACCATCTAAGATTAAAGAGGTAGTGTAAAAGTAAAAGAACTTATTACATTTGAAGGACACAACTGAACATAAAATTATTTTGGCATAACTTAAAGAGACACTGGAATAACATAACATTTACAACAGCTACCCTCATTAGTGCATTTAAAACAATTACCTATTAGGAAAAATGTCATTTTAATACAGGAAAATATTAATAAAGCGTAGCGCTTAAAATGATCACTACATAGTATAAAACAAAGTCGCTTTCCCTGTCCCTATTTCCCTATGTCCCTTTGTATGCTTAAATCTTTAAAACTACGCAACGGATTTTGATGCGGTTTTTTTTTAATAGATAGTGATTCAAGAGGAAGGTTTTAGTATATAATTTATTAGGTTTTAGACAAAGCGGGCGAAGCCGCGGGCGGTAAGCTAGTATCCAATAAAGTAGCTTCCATAGTAATAACAATGAAAATAAACAATTGAAGGCAGCCCTATTGTAAGGCCTGTTCAATGGTGAGTGTTCTTAAACGAATTTCGAAGTAAACGCGAAATTTCCCGAAACGTCGTAATGATTACTATTGTTTTTGATGACGAGCTTAAAATGAACGGAAAACAAATAAACTTTATTCAGTTGTAAGCACTTTTCAGGGACGAAATATGTAAATTCTTTTCGGAGATATTGTTTTCATCGGGCTGTTTATGGTGAGAAAAATTTCATTGATAGGTCGATTTATACGAGTGTGAGCTTCACGTTGGGGAATTGTATTAAATACAAGATAGTATTAAATGAAGAATTATAATTATTATTTAATGGATTATTATACAACTAGCCTTCCGCCCGCGGCTTCGCCCGCGTTATCTAAAACCTAATAAGTTATATACTAAAACCTTCCTCTTGAATCACTCTATCTATTAAAAAAGAAGAGAAAGCGAGATTTTATACTATGTAGTGATTAGATTATTACAATTACAAAGAAACAGATGGATATAGTTAAATCACACATCATGCTTAATATTTTAGTTTTTTAACGAAGTTCATCTTTTTAATATAGCATTAAATCGTTAAAGTGTCCATTTGGAAGAATACTTAACTTTCATTTAAAAACTACAAGCAGAATGAGAATTGCTTACAAAGTGAAATCTTCTATTTGAATCGATAATTTAGCCACTGCCTCTCTGTTTCACAAACTGTGTTTTCGAGGCTAATCACACAATCTGTATATATTTAGAAAGCTTTGGTAACTACGGTACTAAAAATACGTTTTTTCATAGACTTGAATAGAATGGTCTTGCTTGAATATTTTATACATACAAGGCTATAATATTAGAACGGAAAAAACATCGCCTTTATCTGTATATATCTACCGTCGAAAGTTTGAAACTATACATTGTATGTTTTCATCTCTTCCTCTTACAGAGTTGTAAATAATAATGTTTATGTTAAAATTAGAGAAGTAAAAAATATTTTTTTAAGAAGTTGATTTATTGATCTGATCTTTTATTGATTTACAGGTTTAAATCGTAATTAATTATTGTTATATTGAACTCTACAGTAGGGTGTTATGGATATTGCAGACTGAGATGTTGGGCTTCCCGATATTACTTATTATTATATTATATAGTTCACTATACTAAAATTCAAGCTTTCAATGCAAGTCATAAAGACTTTTTAGTCATTTTTTTATCAATTTGATGAAATTATTGTAATGTCATTGAACCTTGAAAAATGTGCAAAGTTGAATTAAATCTCTCTTTTATTAAAGCGTGGCGGAGTTAATACATAATATTAAGTTATACAATATACATAATATAAACGTGTTAAGAAGAAAGTAAATTATTTGTAATTTTAAACACTGCTACACTCGCAAATAAATTTTAAAGTGTTAGAATAAAATCAGAAATGTGTTTTACGTTTTTCTAACTGGATCACGTATTACCTACAAGACTCCCCTTTCATTCACGTGGAAAACATGTTGCTATGGCAACCAGTTCTAGATTGAGATTGAAAGTTATTGCTTACCTTGGAGATATACTTAATAAATATAATTTATTTTTCTGCCTCTTTCGTTTCCATTTTAATGTACCTAAAGAAGAAAGGTATTTTAAGGTGTTTCAATTATTTACGATTCATTCAGTGTTCTGATGAAATCCTGTTACAATTAGAAAACATGACCATTGTAGTATCATAAGGTCCAAAATAATTCGTATCCTTAAAAAACTATAAAGGCAGAATATTCCTTAATACATTAGTATAGGAGATATTTACTTGAGACTTTAGCTTTCCGCCCGCGGCTTCGCCCGCTTTTTCAAAGAAAAAACCCGCATAGTTCCCGTTCCCGTGGGATTTCCGGGATAAAACCTATCTTATGTGTTAATGCAAGTTAACCTCTATATTTGTGTTAATTGTAATCGGTTCAGTAGTATTTGCGTGAAAGAGTAACAAACATAAACACACACATCCATCCTCACAAACTTACGCATTTATAATATTAGTACGATATCAATACAGATAATATCGTAATGTGCGGGTGTGTGTGATTTAATGTTCTGCTATGTGGTAAATTCCCTTATTAATTTTAGGAATATTCATCTCATCTCTCTCTCCTGTTAATACATATCAGGAATCCGTAAGTTTATATCAAAGGATATTTATTGCTCCTTCACGCAAAAAATACATAATCATTAGGCAGAAATTTGCTATGTTGATAGAATACGGAATCGAATAACATAATATGGCTACATGCGTTCTTTTATCCGAGATAACTTGACAAAATATTTCCTGCGAATTTACTTCTTTCCTGAATCGATTTGTTACTTTTAAAACAATTGTGTTGGATCGGGTACCTATAACTTATATCAGCGCCAATTACTTTTTGTGTGCAACGTCTATTTAATTAAAAATTCTACCAAAGATACTGTCCCGTACTTTCCATGCCAATCTTTCAATTGGTCAAATTTCTGCACGGACGATAATATGTTTTACAATTATTGCTAACTACAAAATCTACCAAAGATACCTCATCCTTACCATCTCAAATTTTGTAATGCCCTAAACTGCACAGAGGAGGATATTTCACAAAAGACATAAATACATTGTTACCAAAGATTATGCCTAGTACTTTTCCCAAACTTTCGATGCCCAAATCTACGCGGATATTTCGCAAACACAAAATATTCCAGCATACTTGTCAGACACATACCGTCTTAGATCAATGGAGCAGAGACGTCTTCAGCAGCCTCTCGGTCCACTGGCTCCCTTTGATTTTCCACATGAGCGTCACGCCACCGTTCCGTGAATTTGAAACTAGTGTTTTTATGGTAAGGGTTTATTGCCCTCTTCGTTGGTGGCTGTGGTTATTTAAGGTATTCTTGCCTGATGATGGCTATTTAATCTGATGCTGATAGAGCATTCGTAGCAATCGTTCGCAATAGGTTATAATAAGGGATTTATTTAATAATAATAGATTTATTTATTTAATGAACAAGTTAATTTTTTTTTTCTCCTACTGAGAATTAATAGAGGTAGAATAGCACTTCTAACTGTATAAACTTAGGTCGTTGTAAAGGAAGTCGATCAGAAACGTGTAAAATGCATACGATTTTATACTTAATTTAATTACGACATAAAACTACATACCAATAAGTTCTATCTTATATTATTTAAATAGAGTTCAAAATTATTTGACGAAAGTGTAAAACTACCGAGATACAAATATACTTATATACAAAATTCCTCAAGCATTATTTTACAAGCAACAGTAACTTTTCGTCGCAATTTATACGTAAATCCACGTTCTAGAGAAAGAGAGAACTTTATGACAGATTTGTAGCGCAAGTTACCGAAAAAATCCTTGAAAAAAATTTCAACGGAATAAACTTTTTAACGACACTTTGGATGGAATTTTTCAGGTAACGTAACCGATCGTGTAACTTGTTATTTAAAATAGGGACAGTATTTAAGTGTTTTATTCGTATTTAAACTAGCTCTTACACGTGACCTCGTCTATATAACGCCAGAATATAGGATTAATCAGTCCTATTCAGATTAAGACAAACGATTCTAAAAATGTAGTTCATTATAAGAAAAATACCCTTTAAGAGGCTGACAACACCAAATTGAAGTTATTTGAGCAGTTTTTTAAGAAAAGATATTTATTCTAGCCCATCAAAAAAAATATATGTTAATATTCATCATATTTCGAAGATTGTGGACGGACTCGATACATAATTGGACGAAATCGGCTCGATAGAAAATAATTGCAAAGATTGGTCTTAAAATCATCATTAAACCATTCTATGTCTTTATTTTTTGACGTACGGGTCTGCAATTTAAAACACTAAGTCAACATATTCATACCTGAAACTCTAACGAGTCACATTTCGCATATGACCCACACTTTTCCTTAAATCACATATTTTCTTATTATTTTCTTCTACGACTTGGCCCCGCCAAGTAACAGTGATATTGCGCTCTCGTTTGCGCACACTGTCCAATTGTATGGGAGTAAAGGAGAGCGCAATCACTGTTAAATTTGCTCTTAACAGCCCCTTAATGCAGAGTAAATTCCCATTAAAATCTAATTAAATCGCTTCGTTAATTGTCTTTTGTTTCCGATATTTCAAAATTTTCAATAGAAATCCTTCAAACTGTGGGAAAAATCAAATAAATCAGCGATCAATGAATAAAGCAGTTCTTGAATTTTAGATAGTAGTTGCCAATGTTTTTTTAAACACTAGGCGTGTTAGTTTTTCAAAATTTTTACCTTATTGTAATAGATATTTCAATTCGTTCACCCGTTATTGATTTCTAAGTAGTTTAACTACCGTGACTTTCTTTTTACATAAAGGGACAGGTACAATCCGGCAAAATAAGATTGGCACATTACCCTACCAAAAATGGTCTATTTTAAAAGCAAATCAGTTTTGTAAAGACATTTCCTACCCACATAGCTCCCGACAGTCAGTGTAGGACCATAGAAATCTAAATAACAAGACACATAGAAGTGCTATAATGTCATAATTAGTATGAAAACCACTGTCGCCAAAACCCACACATTTAAACCGATAACTAGACAGTTCACACAAGTAAACTATGCCTTTTATTGGACAGCTTCATTTTAATGAAAACTAACTTAAATAATAAATTTCGCATTTTAATATGTACCCTAACTCACGACTGTACGGTTTATTTTAGTATAACATCCCTAGGGTACATGAGATGTTTTGTTTCCTTTTGCTTAGAAACTTCAAATACGAAAAAATTCGGCTATTCGACAACAGAGGGCGTTAATTTTTGATAGATATGACTTTGAACCTCAACGCATAGAAATAAGGTTGAAATTTCATTAACGTTCATTCAACGCTTTAGTGATGTAAGCCATCATCAGCCTTGTTATAAAATTCAAATTCAAATTCAAATTCAAATTCATTTATTAATTGCTTGAACACGTACATTAGATGTTTTTGTATTACAAATAATTGCGTAACAGTGTTCGCCATGTGAACTGGCATGCAATCGTATAGTATATAGATATTACTTATTGAAACATTTACGAAATGAATTTAAGTTAATTAAATACATTGTAGTAGTCCCAATTCAATTAAATACGTAATAAAATTATGTCTAAATTATTCTAATGTCACAGTTTAAAAATGTCAGCGTTAAAAAAAATAATAATAATAAAATTATAATAATTGATAGTTAACAAATAAGAAATACATATATAGTTGTTGATTTTAATACAGTGGTAGGCTCATCTCGTGAGCCCACGGCAGACTGTAGATATATAAGAAATAAAAATATGTCATGTACTTAAATATTTATTTATCTATATATACAAATAATAAAACAGTGTCTGTACATTGTATTGAAAATCTCGAACACCTGATGCAGAACCGCGCCAGACCACCAAAACTATAAGAGTTATAACAATTATTGTGCCATAACAAAAATCGATCCACATGATAGCACTTCCCGCTGAAAGTATAAATTTAAAGATCTGAAATGTACTGCGAGCCCTTTTACACTATAACATAGGAAAGACAACAGAGACTCACAAACTTTTGCATTTATAATATTAGTAGTAGGTATGTCCCGAATACACATACCTACCTACAACAAAAAATCCTAAATCAATAAGAAAGTTAGAGTAAGAGAGTGTTGCTGGAGTATGGCGTGAAGAGATAGAACAAGAGCACAACGAAAGTAGTTTATAAAGAGATTTAAAAGTTTTTAACCGACTTCAAAAAAAAGGAGGAGGTTATCAATTCGGCCGGTATGTTTTTTTTATGTATGTACACCGATTAAATTAACAATTTTTTTTTCCCAGTCGGGGATATCCATTTGTCCTTAATGTCAGGACATTGTGGAAATCTACAAAAAATATATTTAATATAAAATAGTTTTGTCAACCTAAACGAAGAATGTCCTTTACATTATGGCATTATTGTATATTTAATTAATGTGATTCTGTATCTACAGTAAAATTGTCCGAAAATGATTGTATCGATGTACTTAGTTATAAGTATATCAGTTATAAAAATAAAATAAAATTCAAATTAAAATATAATCCAATTATACCATCAGTCGTCATAAGATTTATATTGAAATAAATAAAAACCTAGTTAACTACTACATACATAATTATAAATTATATTTTAACATCGTATTACGCAAAAAATTTTTAACACATCACATCACTAGCTTGCGACTATTTACTCTTTATCGTTAACAATGCAGTACATTGCTTCTTGTAATTGTCATTTGATAACATCTGGCAGTTATAACAACCGACCTGTCAGATGTTGACAATAGTAAAAGGCAATGTATAGCTAAACGTGATGAGAGGAACGGTTGACTGTGTCATTCGTATTACTTGTAAATATTGTTTAATTTTAAGGAAAAACGGCAATATTTATAAACAAAAATACTTGCCGGTGAAATGTTATTCCTTTATTAGTATAATTACAATTTATGGAAGAATTTCCGCACTGGGAAATGCTGCAACACACCATGTTTAATCATTCACGTGTCAGGAACAACTGAACAAGCGACGAACAGACTTGTGGCATGGTAACCACCTGAGCGGCGACAATGTCACACGCGCTTACGACTTCTAGTGCCTTGTTATTTAGATTTCTATGGTGTAGGACAGTAGGTAGGATACGGTTGTCACTTGATTCCCGTTTTTGGTGTATCATTTACATTGGGCCCGGGCTTTATTGCCATTCAACCTAAACAAATATACAGTAACTTTGGCGAGTGACACAACACAATAGCTTGTAGTGTAAGAGATGGTGAATATTTTTCTTGTTGTTTTTTAAGATATTATTAATATAAAGGTTATTTAGGACAAATTTTCATGTCCTCTTTTGGAATTTTTAAAGTTTAACGGCCTCGTGGTTATCTAATGTTTCTTATTTATCTCTATAACAATTTTAATACTCATCGTTTCAGCCGTTCACATAAATAGTTTTGACGAGTTGGCTACGAGTTTGTGACCTCCGTATTAATAATAAATATTGTCAGAAAGATTATTTAATAACTTTATATATTTGGATCTTATTTAGACGGAAATTCGTCATTAAACCGAAATTAATAATTCAGTGATCTTTCGACTTCCGCTAAGAAAGGTCGCGTCGCGTCGCTCACGTTTGGGCGCTAGTTAGTGCTCGGGTATTGCGCTGACGCAGCAACCTACAAATCGTCACGTCTGGCCGCGTGCGGTCGCCGCGATGACCCAGTTACCGAAAGTAACTCACATATTTGTGTAAACAAAGTGTTAAGGCGAAGCTATAACTTTTAATTAATTATGGCTCCGACATCTCCAATCAAACTAAAAACTGAAACAGAACACCTGTTATATAAACACTACAGTGAAGAAAAAATACAACGAGAACATCTCCAGAATTTAGTGCATGACCTCAAAGGGCAAATAGAAAAACTTCAGCAAGAGTTGAGTTATATGCAGGGGCAAAAAAGTACAGACCCCGACAAAAAAGATAATAATGGGAAGCCGATGCAGGTCCAGTACGAGACGGATGAAGAAGAGCTTGCAAAGGAAACAGAATGGGTACGACAGAAAAGTAGAAAAAAAAGGAAATTGAACACATCACTGTCCCCACCATCTCATCAAGCAGATGAAACTACTGCAAACAAAGAAAATGTGAAACCTAAGAAACAACCTTCACCACCACCCATAATTGTCGAAAACGTAAAAAACTATCAACAGTTTTACGATCTTCTTTCGGAAAATCTAATGAAAGACTCGTTCATCATGAAAATGATGAATGGAGAAAAAATTAAAATAAATTCTAACGACGGTGACTCATATCGCGCTATTACCAAGCATTTGTTACAGAACAACTGCCTTTGGTATTCTTATGAAAATAAACAAGAAAGGCCGATTAGGGTAATGGCAAAAAACCTGCACTCCTCATACGTGCCAGCTAGAATACTTGAAGACCTGACATCTAAGGGATACAAAATCCAGGACGCGGTCAACAAATTGAGCTGGAAGAACAAGGAACCCTTAAACATGTTTATGCTCTCTTTCGATAAGGATGAGGACATAAAAAAAATATATGGAATTAAATCCATATTAGGCTGTAAGGTAGACATACAGCCCCTGAAAACATCTAAGCTGATACCACAATGCAAAAGGTGTCAAGCATACGGCCACACACAAAAATACTGTTCAAAAGAACCCAGATGTGTTAAGTGTACAGGCAAGCATTTAACAAAGGATTGCAATAAACCAACTACAATGAAACCGAAATGTGTTCATTGTGGAGAGCCTCATCCGGCTAACTATAGGGGATGCACAGTGGCTAAAGAACTTCAAATTATTAAAAACAAAAGCATAAAAAGGAATGTGCAGCCAAATCTTCAAATTCCAAACAAAGAAAAAGTGACCAAACTCAGTAAACTTACAACAACAAAAGAACTTTCGTATGCATCAGTGACACGAGGAGCGCAGCCACAAACATCCTCACAGTCACAAAATAAGCCACTAAACCAACTCATGGATGAAAAAATGAATACCATCTTAAAGCTTTTAACCTCGTTTGATGAGAGGCTTAAAAAACTTGAGGAAAGCAATAAAGGAGCTTCCAAACATAAACAATAAAAATGTCGAACACATTAAAAATTATGGCATGGAATGCAAATGGACTGCTAAAACATCAGAATGAACTAACAGCAGTCCTAGACATAGAAAACATTGATGTATGCCTCATCTCAGAGACACACTTCAACAAAGAATCCCACGTAGAAATCAAAGGCTACAAAGTTTATCACGCGCTACATCCCCATAATACATCAAGAGGAGGAAGTGCTGTCATTATAAAGGAGAACATCTACCATTATGAAGTAAATAAATACGAAAAAGAAGAAATACAAGCAGTGGCGGTCAGTGTAAAAACTAAGCATTGTCCTATAACCATTTCATCCATATACTGTCCACCAAGGCATTCCTTGAAAGCAGATCATTACAAAAGCCTTCTACACGATCTTGGAAACAGATTTATATTAGGAGGTGATTTTAATGCTAAAAACGTATACTGGGGTTCAAGACTGACCACAACCAAAGGAAGAGAGTTACTATGTGCTATTAGAGACACACAATGTAAAACTTTATCAACGGGTAAACCAACCTATTGGCCAACCGACCGACAGAAAAAACCAGACTTAATTGACTTTTTTATTTATAAAAATATATCACAAAATTTTCTTCACATTGAGGAAGGTTATGACATGAGCTCAGACCACTCGCCTATCATACTAACTATAAGTGAGAGCATAATAATGAGGGAAAGCCATCCTACTTTAGTAAATAAATATACTAATTGGGAAAGCTTCAAAAAGGACTTGGAATCAGTGATAGAATTAAAAATTCCTTTAAAATGCCAGGAAGATCTGGAGCAGGAAATCAGAAAATTTATTGTTGATATACAGAAAAGCGCTTGGAATAATACACCTACTGTTAGAAAAAGCAAAAGATCCAATAATTATCCGCCAGAAATAATAAATCTTATAGCCAAAAAAAGACAACAAAGACAGATATGGCATCATACGAGATTTCCACATGATAAAACAGTACTTAATAATCTTACTAAAAGACTGAAAAGAACAATTCAAAAGTTTCAAGATGAATCAATGGATATCTTCCTTAGTCATCTAACTAGTGATCGTACAACAGATTACTCCCTTTGGAAAACCACAAAAAGTTCAAAAAAACCAATGACGCATATCCCACCAATCAAAGATGTGAATGGGAGGTGGGCAATCAGCAACGAGCAAAAAGCAGCAAGATTTGCACAACATCTGGAGCAAATTTTCAAACCCAATGAAGAGAATGAACACTTCACTTTAGTAGAAGAAACACCAAATGATGAGCTAGAAATAAGACTAGTCACTCCAAGAGAAGTATCCAGTGAAATTAAACGACTTAGCCGAAAGAAAACACCTGGCTATGATCTCATTACTGGAGAAATCCTTAGAAACCTTCCGCGGAAGGCTATTGTCAAACTAACTACAATCATTAATGCTACCTTTAGGCTTAAGTGTGTGCCTGATGTGTGGAAAATAGCCGAAGTTATAATGATACCAAAACCTGGTAAACCGCCACATGAGACTACTTCATACCGGCCGATCTCTCTGCTGCCGATCATGTCAAAATTATTTGAAAAACTTTTCTTGAAACGGTTAAAACCCATAATCGAGGAAAGAAACTTAATTCCTGAGTACCAATTTGGATTCAGAGAACGCCATTCTACAATAGACCAAGTACATAGGATAACCAATATAATTGAAAAGGCTCTAGAAGAAAGAAAAGTTTGCTCCACGGTATTTTTGGATGTGGCGCAAGCATTTGATAAAGTATGGCACGAAGGGCTTATATACAAACTAAGAAATATGCTCCCAAAACAGTTTGCTGACATCTTAGAGTCTTACTTATCACAACGTATGTTTAGAGTAAGACAAGATGATGCATATTCAGAGCTTAAGCCTATAAAAGCTGGAGTACCGCAAGGAAGTGTCCTGGGTCCTATTCTGTACTTGTTGTACACTTGCGATATTCCTGAGTTAGAGAACAACACCATTGCAACATTTGCGGATGACACAGCTATAATGGCTACAGGTGACACTCATGAAGAAGCAGTAGAAAAAGTTCAGACAGCTGTTAATACGATCTTTGACTGGACGAAGAAATGGAGAGTAAAACTCAATGAGGCTAAATCTATTCACATAGACTTCACAAACAAAAAGCCAAATTATCATCCGGTATACATAAATAATCATGTAATACCTTATCAAAATACAGCTAAATATCTGGGTATGACTCTAGACGCAAAGCTTCGCTGGAAGGCTCATGTCAAAAAGAAACGCGAGGAGCTAGAGCTTCGCTATAAGGCTATGTACTGGCTAATTGGCAAGCATTCTTCACTTTCAAAGCAAAACAAATTACTCTTGTATAAACAAGTCCTTATGCCTTTGTGGACTTATGGTAGTCAGCTTTGGGGCTGTACCAAACAAAGCAACATCAGTATCATACAACGATTCCAAAATAAAGTACTGAGAGAGATCGTGAATGCTCCCTGGTACATTAGAAATGACGACCTACATCGGGACCTTAAAGTAGATCTCGTCACGGACATAATTAAAAAAAACGCCGAAGCTCACGAACGCAGACTTCACCATCATGTGAACGTCGAGGCTATCCAGCTCCTTGACAACACGGACATAGTGAGAAGACTAAAAAGGACAAAACCTTTTGAGTTAGTTTAGTGAAGTGTCAGTGTAATATAGTGAGTGCTATTCATAAAGAACACATGAACAAAGTGTCTTCGCCTTAAATAGAGACATTAAGAAAAGTGTTAATGGACACATTCTTAGACATACTATACCTAGCAAATTAAGTTAGATTTATATTACTCATTAGCCTATAGTAAAAGGCTAGATCGTAATTTTCAATAATGATACCTTAGGTTCATTATTTTAGGTAAAAAAAAAAAAAAAAAAAAAATAAATAGTTTTGACGAGTTGGCTACGAGTTTGTGACCTCCGTATTAATAATAAATATTGTCAGAAAGATTATTTAATAACTTTATATATTTGGATCTTATTTAGACGGAAATTCGTCATTAAACCGAAATTAATAATTCCTAAGATATAATAAAACACAGGACAAACATTAATAATACGACTTCGTAATAATATTCAAGCATATTTTGCGTAAATTTTCGTAAATGGTATATTTTATATACCTTATTTCTATTAGATACAAACTAATATTAAATAGAATTACTTTAATACCATATTATTATACTGTGACTTAGATTTGATCATGAAGAGTCGCTTAACAATATTTAAGTGAGATATTCTCAGAAGTCTAGAAAGTTTGAAGATGAATTACACCGCAACTTATAACTCTTTGTTTTTTGATAAACTTTTATTACTTCATGGATATAATAATATTCATTATTTAAAATTATTTAAATTCATTGTTACAAGGTGTACAATTTGAGCATGAAGCTTGAGTCGCCTAACGATATTGTATTCTCAAAAGTCTAGAAAGTTAGGAGATTAATAAAACCGCCACTTAAGAATAACCCTTTGTTTTTCAACTATTATTACCTCATGAAAAGAAATTGTAACTAAAACCGTCGAAAGTTTGATGAGAATTAATGTATGAAAGGATGATTGTGACGGTGTCATGAAAAATTATCTTTTATCAAAAGAACTAAACCACCAACCTAATGGCATTAGCTTTTAAATAGATAAAAAAAAGATTCATCAAAATGAATTCGGAACCTCCTTTTTTGAGTCGGTCAAAAATTGTTGAACGGTTCTAAATTAAAAATGTAGAGATATATATTTTATATTGAATTAACAAGATTATTTTTCATGCGTGTACTCTAATCAAATAATCGTATTCAACACACTTTGATACGAATTCCTAGAAATTTCTCTAACTGATATAATAGTAACATTTCTCTGTAATACTCAGAACACGTATGATCTTAAATGTCATAACTACACAAGGGCCTGGCCTTGAATGAAACGTGTCCTTTGAATCCACTGGAAGGACAGTCTGAATAGGGCTGTCAACTAAAACATATTGTGTGAATAAAAATACAATATACTGTACAGTGACAACCTTGGTAGTTGCATGGCTGAAATAGTTTATAGAGTTGAAACAATTTTTTAAGAAAATTTGACCGTTGAATGTCCTGTTATCAAACTGACATTTACATTTACAGTTAAGGAATATTGTAAGGCCGCGTTTCCATCTGCAAGAAAACTTCTGCAAGAAATGTCCGACAGTCTGTCTGACAGCAACTTGCAAGTCTACTTGCAGGTGGAAACGCGGAATTAGACTTGCAAGCTGCTGTCAGACAGACTGTCGGACATTTCTTGCGGAAGTTTTCTTGCAGATGGACAGGCGGCCTTAATCTCAACTCAAATAATTATGTATTCAATTAGACTTCGTTTTAAAACTCTTTTAAATGGTCAAAATACAGAAAAATTAGAATTTACCACCGTTTCGGAAAGCATTTTTAAAAAGTTTTAGTAATTTTTATAGTTTTCTTATTACATCTGGAATACTTTATTATATGTGCCAATAAAATATTATAAATAAAGATAACGTGGCAACCCTAGACGTAGATGAATTACAAGGTTAATAAAAGATGGACAAAGAAGTGGACTAGAGGAAATACTCGGGAAACGTGAAGTTATTTATCCATTAGGTACGTAGCGTCGTATGAAAGGTGATTTTTTATTTTAGAAGATGAACATCCAACAACGGCGTATTTGCTAAGATTAAGTACTTTTGAGGCTTTACAAGTCTGAGTTGAGAAGTTATTTTTTCAACAAGGTAATAATTTTCATACAAAAAAAGAAGAAAGGAAATAATTAAGAAAACAATAATGATAAAAAGGTCAAATAATTAAGAAAACAATAATGATAAAAAGGTCAAATAAATTCAATATTATAGCGAATAAATATTTAATATTATATATCATTTGGAAATACTACGGAAAATAGTATTTTGGACAATTGTAATAAAAAAATTTACAAAGTATATTATCTGATTCTCTAGAAGAAATAGTACGTTGGCTCTTAGACTATTAATACAATATACATGTTCAAAGGAAAAGGTAAATTTACATTTTGCTGGACTTAAATATTTGCTCGAAAATGGTAGCTATGAAGGTTCTACTAGAGAAGAATTAAGACCTTTTGATATGCACTTTAATTATTCATTTTGCACTTATTTGGCTTGTATTATAGTAATGGAGTATGTATTGTAGTTTTATTTTTAAATGAAAAAGGGCAAAAGGAGTCATTTTAATATTACTCTAGGTATAGGTAGGTTATATAAGTTATACATATATTTACGTGTAATAGTTTAGTTCCTAAACTGATTAACAAGTATCGATAGAAATTTCAAATTCATCCATTAACTTAACAGTCAATATCACAGACTCACATACATACAATCACGCAAACCTACGTAGGTTTATAATACATTCTTCCTACCCTCTCTCACAAGCTTAAATATTTAAACACACGCAAGATAAGAAGCTATAAATACAGCTAAAGATTTCCCATTAATTGCGCTACACATAAAGCTATATCGATAAGCTATAGCCATGCGTCACCGGCATTAAGCAAAGATACTGATATTAATCTACAGGTTACGAGTTCGTTACCGAAAGATATTGTGGATTAACTTGCCTGTAAATATTGCTGGACGGTCAGCAAATATGAATGAAATATTATAACGTATTAGTTAATAATTGTCATGACATCAATCGTGTTAAGTCGGTGAGAAACTTGTCCTCTTGTTCTTTCTGCTAAATTCTAATGCAATACACAGGCCATATTTATACAAATAATGACACCATTAAGTTTTATAAGTATAACTAAGGAACTTAAATTCATACTTATTTCCTGAAAAACCTTCCTTCATTTTATGATCAGTAGTGCACCTGTGTTTTCAAATTAACTGAGCAAAACGGATCTTACTAAGCTAAGAAGTAGATATCCTTATACTGCGTTCAATTATTTTACACACTACATTGTACGCTTATTTCCCTACAGTTAATTGAAAATAAACATAATCTTAATTCAAAATGTGACCCAATATTTTTTTTTCACATATATTTTTTTGCCAACCCTACCGAACAGAGATGGAGCGAGCGCAGTAAAAGGATCAATTTAATCTCAGCGCATTATCAAGCTTAATTAAAAGGTAGGCGTATTAAGATTATGGTTTACGAAGAGTTTGCATTATGTAACAGTTCATCAGCATCATGTTTACTGTTAATAAAATATTAATGGTGGATATCTCGTTTCGGCAACGCATAATTCGCGGCTCAAATTCGCGCTGGTAATAATTAAAGTTATATTTTTCTTCGGTAATCTGAAAAGCGCAATTTAAATTAATACGAAAGTATACAACAGACTTTATATTAATAATACGTAATTGTATATTATGTATATAGCGCTGTAGGTGATTCACTTTTCAATGCTTTTGTATGTAAAAAAGACTTAGTTAAGAAATTAGTGCCTGTCTACACAGGCAAGTTCTTTTGATCTTAAGTCTTAACCTAAAACGGATGCCACTATTTATTTTTATAGTTTCTAATTAACTAATAATTTATACGCGTAAAAGAATAAGAAATAAACATTATTTATTATTATAATTAAACTTAGTTAATGCTTGTTTGCGTGTTGCTCTTGCGTTCGGCTCTATCTGTATGTGTGCGCGCGCGCGTGTGTGTGTGTATGTGTGTGAGTGTGTGTGGTGTGTGGGTGCGTGTGAAACAGAGATAGAAAAATAAAAGAAGCAAACGAAGTAGAGTTATTTAGTTAGCTCTCAATAAATCTTCTAATGACTTCAGATTTATTTATTTATTATTAATTATTTTATTCTTTATTGTACATAATATACCTACCAACATAAATAAGCTATACTATAATTAAATACAATGAAAACACACGGCACATACGTACTAAAAGGCGGCCTTATTGCTCAAAAGCAATCTCTTCCAGGCAACCGTGATTGGTAAGGAATGTATGCTAGAACGCGACTTGGCGCCAATTCAATAAATAAATTAAGCATTACATACAATATATTTAATAAAAATAATATATACAATAATAATAATAATATACATATATATAATATATACTTATAAATTGTATGTTACAGATTGTATGTTTAAAAATAAATTGTATCTTCAATGAACAAAGCAAGGCACTTAACCTTGTTTATTTGTATACAAACCGTCCGCCATTTTAAATTGCGAAGACAATATTTATTTAAATCTGATCAGGGTTTTAATCAAAAAGAAATTAGCAACAATATTTTAATTAACAAGAATATAGCCTTCCTCGATAAATGGGCTAACTAACACCGAAAGAATTTTTCAAGTCGGACCTTCAAGATTTCGATGACGGATTTTCAAGTCCTGAGATTATCGCGTTCAAACAAACAAACAAACTCTTCAGCTTTATAATATTAATAAGTAGGTATAGATAATCTTACATAGATAATGTTTTTGCAATTTCATGGAAACAAATACTCTTCCATTTTAGTTATTGTAAGCTCAGGTTCGTAAAAGTATGTTATTTTAAGAAATACCCTTTGAAGGTAGCTTGCACGGCGTATAAAAATATAAAAGGTAGCCCTTTCTAAATAGAAGAGAATGGGAATAGATTTTAATAATATAATTGTACTAGGTTTAATGTTAATTAGTTTAATGTTTAGAAATTCAAGGATTTGAATCGCGTATTACGAATATTATATCGTAATACTTAGGTAATCATTTTTAACAAAAACATAAACCGAATTAATCTTTCAATCAAAAAAATAATCATCAAAATCGGTTTACTCAGTTGCAAGTTCTGAAGAAAGAAACACAAAAAATACAGTCTTATTGGGAACCTTTTTTTTAGTATAATGTCTGACGTATCTTGTAGCTCGAATAGAGTACATAATATTACCGAAAAAAAATGAACATTGAATAAAATACAAGACTAAAAGAAATATGGAGCCGAAAAACTTCGCTAGCGAATCTTCATCCCATCAATTGAGTATCATTGATTGGTTTTTAAACGAGCGATTTTGCGAAAGATTTATTGCGGTCAGTAATGAATTTGAAATTGGGAGGTCGAAAGAAAATTCTTACTTTCTCTACTTAACTTTATAACGTTGTATAATTTACTAGCTGTGACCGTGGTTTTACCCGCATTGCTCTACTATTTGTATTAGCGTGATATTAGATAGCCTATATTATATTATAGCCTTTCACTATCACTGAAATAGTTTTTCAAAACGGAAAAGTACTTCCTGAGATTAACGCATTAAACCAAATAGACATAGAAACAGAAACTGCAGCTTCATAACATTAGTATAGATATTGCTTGGTACTCGAAAGTCGACCTGTTAAAAAGGAATTTCACCTATGTTCCACTGCATCGCGATGTAACAAACATTCGACAAAATATCTGCATTCTACGAAAAAAACTATATTTATGTACCAGAAACTTGGCAGTGTTCTGACGAGTTGTTTGAACTGATACCTGCCGCAGAATTCCACCATCGTTCTGCCCGACACAAGGCAAAGTTTCATGCTCACCACTCTTTGGCCTACGAGTACAGTGCGTTTTTCTCGTAACTTCGTACCACGCACTACCAAATTATGGATTATAGTCTTCCCGCAGCGACATTTCCTAATGGCTACAACTTGAGTGTCTTCAATAAGAGAGTGTACCTCCATCTCAAAAAATCGGCAACGCACCTGCAGAAACCCCTGTAGATGAATATGGATACATCCATTCATCATTGTTTAAAAGTTAGGACGTATACTCGTACGTTTATTTGTTTATTTGTTGTTTATCCACCAAAATTAAAAATATTTTTACTGCCTCAACCTTTTTCTCAGAAAAGCTTAAAGCTTAAGTTTATTCCTACCAAAAGATTCTCAAACATAACTTAATAACAAACAAACCTACTTTAGAAGCAAGATACAAAAACTACAGTCAAGCCTACACAGTCAAATAGCAACCGTGTAAAACAGAGCCCCATATATATATACATTGCTTCTATATATAAGGTAAATTCTATTCAAAATAAACACAAGCAATTTGCTATATTACGTTACATACACTCGTGGTACGAGGCCCAGGGGGTTCCTTATTGTGGAAGTTAGACCGCAAACGTCCAGACGACAGTAAAGCTCTATTGCACGTGATATTACCTTGATATATGGCCTTTATTTTGGATATTGTTAATGGTAATAAATATTTATATATTCACGAAGATATCTATTAGAAATTTAAACGAACTCATGATGAAAAGAGCTTCTTAAATCGTCAGAAACTGCTATTTGCTTGATGAAGAAATACAATATTGAATATTTTAAAAATTTGGCGTAATAAAAACAAAAACAAAAAGGTATATAAATTGTATGTTATATTTTAATAAAAATAGGATTTAAAAATGACTCTAAAAACGTTTAAATGTCAATAAAGCATACAAAATTCTTTGAAATAAATAACAATAACAATGGTTGCACAAATGCCACGCAAAAGGCTCTCAAAGACACGGAACTCGTATAACAAAGGACCAAAATATTCTTACAATGAGGTCACTAGTTTGAATCCAATATGTACAGCGCCCGAGGAGAAATAATTTTGCCGCCGACTTTTCATTTCCTCCAATGAAGAAAGCACAGGTTTTGTTCTTTTTTAAACGAACGCTTAAATGTAACCGGCCAGTAACTTTTCAATTTTAGTACAATACCTTTGCTTATCTGTGATTTCTGATAAAAAAAATTGTAGTCTATGATAATGGAATAGAAAAAGTTATTTCTTTATTGGAAAATAAAACCTGCATTGTTAGAACTGAAAACGCTTAGTATGGCAAGGTGTCCCCATTACCCTTGTGGGGTATGGGGGCAGATGCGTTTAACATCTGTTACGCTGATCGATTTTTTTCTTCTTTCTCTTAGATATTGAAGTGAAACTTATTTAGGCGCGTTGGCACCATGGCACTATGGCAATACCGTCACGTCATGTCGAGTTTTATTTCTGACACGTGTGCTCGGCATACCCGCTCTTTTTAATTATTTTTGATCATTATCTTTTAGTTATATATCGTTTACCATGATAGCAGAAGGTCAAACAAAACTTTATTTAATGTCAAAAACATCATAGCCATTAAATAAAATACAATCCAACACAGAATCGCAAATTGTTACAAAATGTCGGTGAACCAATTTGTAAATTTTATTTTACGCCTAGAGGGACAAATTTGTGGTCAAATAAATTGAATTATCTTGTAGTTTTAATATTTCTCAATGTAGCATATGTGGCCTCTGATGGAAATTGCGTGTTATTGCTATCTTTATTTTAACAAGCATATCTATTAGTTATTACGTGCACTACAAATATACATAAATACTTCTAAATACTTTAATTAAAACATGTAAGATTTATTTCGGTATACAGTTTTAGTTCATTACGGTAACCAAAGACTCAAACCTAGTCAAATAGATTTTCAAACATTGTAAATCGTCGTCGTTGGCCTATACGTCTATTACAGACGGTTTATGGTGCTATGCCTGAGCAATGCTTTTGGTGTCCAAACAATCCAATGTGTAGTGTATCTATGAAATAGATATATACATTGTCTCACGTACACCAGTGGTGGGGATAGCTCATAGCTGTCATTTGTCAGTCGACGGCCGATGCCGGACTGGAATGGACGTGTTCCCGCACTATTGAGTGTAGTGGTGAGCCAGTGCAATTCTACATCTATACGTACTGTAAGTACAGTACAAGTGGCGACGAGGTAAAAGGTCAGTGTTATATAAAGAGTACGCGTGCAATAAAAAGTTTTAAGAAATTTAATAAAAAAAGAGAGAGGGTATGTAGTGTCATATAACATACCAGAATTCATTTTGAAATGTTAAAAACCACAGAATAACTGTTACGTCCGTTGGTTCATATTAAATACAAATTCAATTTCAATCTAATCCGAAATCTTTCACTAGTTAAAATAGAACGACAAAATAAAAATAAAAATCTGTCGAATATTAATCTAGTAATTAGAATACGCGGTTATTTTGGTTTGAATAATTTATTTGAATTTAAGTAATTTATTTTCAAGACATGTGAGCATAATATAATGCAATCAGGAAAGGTTAAATAAACTTCTTGTTATTTTGAGTTAATTATTCGGTACTAGCGGTCCGCCCCGGCTTCGCCCGTGGTACATATTTACGTTTTCTCTACATAAGAACCATCCTCGTACTTCAAGGAATATAATAAAAAAAGAATTATCGAAATCGGTTCAGCCGTTCACACGTGACAACGCGAAACGGGTGCGGACCCGCCGCCTTTTTATAGCTCCCGCCGCGAAGCGCGTCGAACGCGGCAACTGATACACAAAAATAATCCTTATGGCTGCATGATTCTGTATTCACGCGCGATGACTTATAGCGTATTTCATGTATAACTTTGGTGTTTCTACACCGATTTACATGATTCTTTTTTTATTGAATAGGTAATAATGTTAACTTTTTTTAATTAGGGATGAGTGAGAGTATTGTAAACGACAAATATAATCAGAAAGCTCCGAATTGCTAAGCTATTGAAGTTTCACGTGTTATTGTGAGTCAATTTTAAAAGATAGACATATATGCTGTCTAGGAATTTATTTTTATATAATATGTAATAATAATTTAAGAACATTTGTGTCGTACATGATTTCTATGTAGGTTTAACCATTAAGGCTGCACACGCGACGGAAGCTTAAAAAATGGAGTAACTTCTCCCGTTTTCCCAATATTTCCCTTCACTGCTCTGCTCATATTGATCGTAGCGTAATAAAAACTATACTATAACCTGCCCAGGAGTATGAAGAATAATTGTGCCAAATTTCGTTAAAATCCGTCGTGTAGTTTTTGTTTCTATAACGAATATACAGACAGACAGACAGACAGACAGACAGACAGACAGACAGACAAAAATTTTACTGATTGCATTTTTGGCATCAGTAGCGATCCCTTATCACCCCTTCATAGTTTTTTTAAATATATTTCATGTACAGAATTGGCCTCTCTACAGATTTATTATAAGTATAGATATCTCACATTGAGGAAACCTAGTTTAGTGGCTTCTGTGATAATAGATATTTAATGTACAGTACCTTGTTTAGGTTGTTGGAAGATAATTACTCACTCACTATTTAATTGCGCTTATTTGTTCCACTCGGAAGGAGAAAATATATGTATAAACTTACTATGTACACACCGAATTCATAATACACTTATAAGAAATTAAACAATAAATACTGATAAAACAAATAGACCTGCATTCAAGGAATAATAACGAACGATTTTAAATTTAAACAGAATTAAACTGTATTGAAACATTTTAGAACTACCCGCACATTAATGAATATTTTAGTCGCAGAACGCATACAACGCTTATACCGCGACTCGTTTAAATGCGAATATAAATATTATGAAAGAAAATATTTAAATATACTTGTTTGAGTAATATATACATAATATGATAAAAAATGCATACACTAAATACTGTGTGTTAGCCACACCTAGTTTTATTATATTATTCAAGTGGCAAACTATTTAAGTGTCTTAACGTTTTCACGACTGCTACTTATCGTGAACAGCATCGACCAACCTACATATACTACTGTAAGGATTTATATCTTTAATCAATTTCATTAAAATTAAAAATTAGAAATAAATATTTAAAATGTCGTTAGACTATAAATAGATTAGGTAAATTGATATATCCATGTTTGTTTAATGCATAAAATTTAGCCACAATATAAATACAAGTGGTAACTTGTAGTAATTACCAAGATGTGACAAAGTATTTTGGACTCGCAACCGCCATTGTTATAATTTTATATTATTATGACATTACATGTAAATTGGGCGGCTAAGCATGGGATGACCTCCCACAAGATGGACAGACGACCTGGTTCGAGTGGCTGGGAGTCACTGGATGCAGGCCGTCCAGCAGTGGACGTTCCATGGATGAAACGACGACGACGTCGTGTAAACTCGTTTGAATTTCATATTCTATTTGAAATGAAAATAGATGGACTTCCATTAAATTGGAGGTATTGACTTCCATTAAATTGGAAGTATGGACTTCCATTAAATTGGAAGTATGGACTTCCTTTAAATAGGAGGTAGGGACTTCCTTTGAATAGGAGGTAT
>CAJQZM010025878.1:7061-27622 GCA_907164665.1 Colias nastes
GTCCGTTCTGTAGCGTTTAGCTACTATTATGTATTCTGTGATATTAGTATAAATTAAATCCTTTGGAACTATTTCCTAGAAACAAACATGTTAAATAGTGTCAGTTGAAATGTCTAGTAATTGATTTATATCTAGTGGCGTGACAGGTGCAAGCGTTGATTGATGTGCGTATGTGTCAAATGAGAATTTAGTTTGTATGTTAGGGAAATGCTTGGAAATTTATTTATCGGTCTAGTATGATAAGTTGTTAAGATTTTCTTTTTGACGTGACAACGTCTTATAATTCGATAGAGCTGGTTGCACGCACGAAAAAACATGACTCATGCGGCGTTACCTAGCTCTGAGGCGTTCCATGTAAGGTTTGAAGTGGAAGCGAGAGCGCGGAAAGAGCGACAAAGAAGCACAATCGGACGTTGTCACGTTCAACTATCGTCAGTAAACCGACTTTACAGACAACCAATTTTTAAGTTTAACGGTATAAGTGTGTGTGTGAATTATGAAAGGATTCACTACAGTTATTTAAAAAAAATGAGTTTGTTGAAATATACATATTATAATTATGCAAGGGATACTATAAATAAACTACAGGTATGGTTGAAAAAATCGTGTCAAGAAGCCAAAGTGAAAGCCCAAAATCGACGTGAAATCTCTTAAATCTCTTAAACTAATGTTAGCAATTAAAACACTTATCCATTTTCTATAATAGAACAATCTTCAAGAAAATCAAGTTAAAATATTTGTGTCACAAAATGGCGACGATTGTAAGATATCAAAACAAATTGATGAATATCACATAAACCTTGTATCAAATTACTGGAAAGGAATAAAATATTCAAAGATCCACTTGATATGTCGAACGTGAGTAGGTAATAAATAACTCATTTCAATTCACTACGCTACCGTGACGCTACCCATATAAGCTAAATTTGGCGGGCTGTCAATTCCCGCCTGTCAAAAGTTTATGTCAAAGTTATATTCTTTTTTTTTCGGTTTGCGGCCGGATGCAAAGGTGTTCTATTCGACACACGTAAGGAGGTTTTATTTAGAACATGTATGAGGTATTTGTGGAACATTATGGTGAGGTAAATAAAGTGCTATGTAAGGGGTTTTTTGGAATTTGATCTGTCCGTCGGTAACTTAGCTCACAAAGAAGCAAATCGTTTGAAGTGCGTTTATGCTGATTTTTTTTCTATGATGTTTCTTAGCTCTGTTTAGTATAAATAAAAGTGGTAGTCTGTAATAATATTATGATATTATAATACACATGAATTCTGAAATATCTCCAAGTAAAAGGTATTTAAATGTCATTGTAGTAGAGCACTCAAAAATATCAGAGAGAAGACGATCCAATGCATAGTAATATTAAGGTATCATGATAATATAATTCATAGCAATATTTTGAAAGCAGTAGATCTATTCAAAGTACTTTAAATCATACAAAGAGCAAAGAGCATCTGGCGTAACTCAGTTTTACTACTTTTACTACAACTTTTAATTCCATTCTGACAAAACGGAACGTCCACATTCCCGCGCTTTTTCTTTGTTTTTAAATAGCGTATAAAAATTTCCAGCCACGTTCGAAAAAGGTTCTAATTTCAAAATGATGTGTTTGCGTGTTGGCGGGCTTACGAGTATACCTACGATAGAAAGAATACAGATAACATATCTTTCTATATACGAGAATATAATAATATTGTAACCTCGAAACTTGGAGCAACACAAATTTACGTTTGTACGTCGCTTGAAAGTTCTTGTTCTCACAATGTTTATGCAATGTAGATATTTTTATAGTTTGTTTCAAAGTTATGAGATTATTTTAGAAGTTATTTATTACGACAATAATAGCATAACAATAGCCATAAAGTTAAGTAAGACAGTATTCTTAAATTTTGCGTTTTATTTTTAGATCAAAAGCCTTGACCCACAGTTTTTCAATATCGTCTAGTTCTTAGCTAAAGATCCATTCTAAATAGGCCGGGAGATACTGACACAAAATTTCGGGTCATTTGTAACAGGATGGCGGTTCTACAGGGGTCTTAGTACGCAATGACAAAAAGAAAAATGATGATCAGTGCGCTGGTACCGGCGGACTAGTCGCGTGGGCGTTAGTCGAACTCGTCGGAAAAATAGCGAAAGTCAAACGATTTGTAACACAAAAATTTTAGAATTTACCGATAGCCCATAAAAAAGATCTAGGCGGTAGTGTCATGCCATACTTTTCCGGTGTGACTTAAAGCCCGCCATACCGACGCGAATGCGTTGATTTAAAAAAAAAAAATTCAACCATTTGTACCAGGCTAACTTTTGCACAGGTAACCATCGTCGTGCAGCCATTTACGAAAATCGCCATGCCATACTTTTCGGACGATTCCAAATGGTCGCCATACCGCCGAAAATCTGCAAAAAATTTTTTTTCGCCAAACTTTTTGTACCAGTATTGCATTTGGATTTTTGGAGAGTATTTGATAAAATGTGACCATTATTATATTTGCCATACTTCTGGTAGGGGGAAAAAGTGCTGCCATACTTGAAAAATTAATTTATTATTAATTTATATAAGTGAAGATTTCCACCACCTAGATCTTTGAAATTTTGTATTTATATTTGTTGAACCTCATACTTACAGGAAAAATTAGTGCCATACTGTAACAAATCGTTCAAAATACGAATAAAATCTTACAATAAAAAAAATCGTATACACAATCGCCACCTCTCACAGGTATGGCATTATCACACTTCTATTATTATAATCATTCAGTAGTTGTTGAAAAAAAAAAGACGTGTAGCACTCGGGGACTGCCGCTGTAAAGCTATTGCATAGCATGCCTTCAAGCCACGCCTCCAAGCCCGTCGGAGTGGGGAGCGTGAGGTTTTTCGTTACGGAATTTCTCGATTCGGTCCCCGCGCTCAAGGCCCGCGATAGAAGCTATGCAATAGCTTAAAAATTTTGGGTGGTACAAATAGTTTGGCGAGAAAAAAGAATTTGCAGTTTTTCGGCGGTATGACGACCATTTGGAATCGTCCGAAAAGTATGGCATGGCGATTTTCGTAAATGGCTGCACGACGATGGTTACCTGTGCAAAAGTTAGCTTGGTACAAATGGTTGAATTGTTTTTTTAAATCAACGCATTCACGTCGGTATGGCGGGCTTTAAGTCACACCGGAAAAGTATGGCATGTCACAACCGCCTACATCTTTTTTATGGGCTATCGGTAAATTCTAAAATTTTTGTGTTACAAATCGTTTGACTTTCGCTATTTATCCGACGTGTTCGACTAACGCCCACGCGACTAGTCCGCCGGTACCAGCGTTCTGACCATCATTTTTCTTTTTTTCATTGCGTACTAAGATCCCTGTAGAACCGCCATCCTGTTACAAATGACCCGAAATTTTGTGTCAGTATCTCCGAATGTAAGGATAATGAACGAAAGTAAGTTAATTACGAGATACAGACCATATGCATATCCAAGTAAAATGCTCCTTATCGTATTTATTATCTGGTATACGTTTAGTTCATAAATTTACCTACACGTATTATTATTCTCTGGCCTAAAATTATTATAATATCTGTGTCAAATATTTACATAGAAGTGATTCAAATGTTCCAACATACATTCGACAAACCTTCTCGTTGAGACGATTATTTATCTTATTATATTTCAACTAGAGCTTGAATCCCTGCAATTTACATACAACAGTTGGTTACCAAAGAACCATTAAGAGTTTAGACAAAACATAAAGAAAACAACATTCGTAGCACGTACTAAACGGCTTCTAATTTCACTCCCACGTACACGCATTAGGATATATTTTGTGCATGGCAATACGTACCTGTCACCTGTGAACGTTTGACTTTTTAAAGATTTACAATCTGTTCTCGAGTTACTTTTTGGCGGGAAATTTTTTAATTGCGTGGAATTGTAAATGTACAACTCGACCAAGCTAAGTTTGCACCTCGCGTCGCCTCGATTACGTCACACTGACGCTTACGTACGGTCTTAAAAAAAGGTAAACAAATGTTTGTTAGATTTTACTTTGCATTTATTGTTTTTGACGTGACAACGTCTTATAATTCGATAAAGCCGGCTGCACGCACGAAAAAACATGACTCATGCGGCGTTACCTCGCTCTGAGGCGTTCCGTAAGGCTTGAAGTGCGAGCGAGAGCGCGGAACGAGCGACAAAGAAGCACAATCGGCCTTAAGACGTTGTCACGTTCAACTATCGTCAGTAAACCGACTTTACAGACAACCAATTTTTTACATTGTATTATAATACATTAAAATATACACAATAACGCATTCCAAACGAGGTGCAAACTAAGCTTGGTCGAGTTGTAGTGTGGAATTCCCATTGCCTTTACTCCCCAAAGGCAATGGGAATTATTACTTCAATTTTTAGGTACCTAGTAATACATTAACTAAAATAGAAAGAAAGAGTATTTATTCAACACTACTTAAATGGCACAAGCAAATACGAAATAGGGCTTACTAATTTTTTAATGGATATTAATAAGATATTAATACCAAACTGCTGATGTACAATCAATCCTGTTATATTTCTTGTATAAGTAATTTAGGTAAATAAATAAATTGGTCAATATAGGATTTGTAATTGTAAGGCCTTTAATAGAAGAGTTTGCGCAAAAATTGGGCACAAAAAGTTGTAATTCAATTTACATATTGATTTACAAAATATAAATAAAATTTCGCAGTGACGATCAAACGATATCCAATTTAGTTTATTTCGTAATATTTAAAACGGATTGAGTTATAAACTTTATTCAATTTTTACAAAACATTTTTTTTTTACATTACAAGGATAAACATAATTTGTCTAATGTAAATAATATCTCATGTAAATACGTATAAATAAATTTCAATACATGTAAATACATTTCACTAGGTACAAATTATATGCGGGAAATTAGGTAGTAGGTACATAATTATGTAAACTAAATTAAAATTTATCCCCTAAGTAAAAATTCTATCTATATTTGAACGCGCTAATCTCAGGAACTACTATACCGATTTGTAAAATTCTATCGGTGTTAGATAGCCCATTTTTCGAGGAAGGCTATAGGCTAATCATACTATATATCATCACGCTAAGACCAACAGGAACAGAACAGCTAGTAGAAGATAAAATGAAACCAACAAATGAATATCATTTAATATATCACTCGAATAATAAAATAAAATATAATATTAAAACTAGCCTTTGTAATCTCTCATGTAATCACATTCTCACCGGCCACCGCAAACAAATCAAATGCTAAAAACATTCTAGAAAAATCTTCCAGCACGTTATCCACCGAACTGGCCATTAACGACAATTAAAAATAAAAAGATTAAGGTAATAAATGTCCAAACCTCAGCCCTTAACACGTGGAATACCTTGGCACTGTGCCAACTTTGGGACACAAAATATTTGCATAGTAGATGTAAAGATTTTCTCGTAGCTGTAAATCTATCTATTTATTTATTTACTTTAATTTGAAAACAGCTTGAGCAAAAACGGACCATATCCACACAATATCCATGATCTGCCAACTTCAGCAACAGTATATCCTATCTATGGTAGAGACATGAATACTTATCTAATTAGCCATTAATTAGTATTTTCTTGTGTTTTATTTAACGCCAATATTATCTATATCTATATATATTTATATATATTTAAACGCGATTTCTTCATCATATTATTAACCCGATGTTTCGCACACTTGGTACTGGAATAATATAATGAATAAATCGCGTTTAAAATCCGTTAAAGAACTTTAATTTCTAATCGATTAAAGTAGATAGAAATGCTTTGAGCAGCTGAGGTTTATTGTTGTTATACATAATATTAGTATACTTCAATAGAAAAGTTATTCAAGCGAATAACACCGTAGTCTCCTGACTCCATCGAGGTATACATTGATGACACTTGTAAGTACTTGTACAATAAAATAAAAGTTTACTTCCAATAGTTGGAATATTGCTCCCAAAAGGACGATAATACTCGGTATTCTTGGAGAGATCAGATGTAAAAATATCCATGTAATAGAGCAAAGTAGTATTCAGTATAGGTATTATTAAATAAAATGAGTAAATTGGAACTTTATTGTCGTAAAGAATCATAATATAATAATTGCGTCAGTGTTGAACTAGTTCAGAAACCTGAAAATGTTTATCTCTTAGATTTAGAAATAATGTAGTTTTGTATTGATAGAATTTTCTAAATCGATTGAACAGTTTTTTAAATAACCCTAGAAACAGACCTACATAATGAAAATCTCTCAAAACTCTACAATGTTAGTGTAGATAAAAGAATGCTCATAATTGAGACCTTCGAATAAATACAGTCTATGGCGACTCATATCCATGGAGACTAGCCAAAAATGCAGTACAAAACACGTGTATGCATGTATTTTCCCTATTTCATATATGTTAGTCTCATGAGATAGAAGCAACGCGTTTGGAAAGAGATCAAATGCAATATGGTTTAATGTTATAATAATTTGATAATTATCATCACATAAGCTCATAGTTGAAAGAAAGAGCAACAGTTATTTCATTGAAGTAATTGATAATTATAGCCGTTCAGTCCGGAACCGACTTTTTAGTTTACAGAACAGTTCTACGGAGCTACTGCTGTAAAAAATGTAAACGATATTAAACGTAGCTTTTTTAGGTATTAGGTTTAAACAATAAATCTTTAAAAGGTGTTCCAAAACTCATTGGCCTAATGCTTTAAATTCCGATAAGTCAATTCGATGTAGAGAACACGTGTAAAATAAAACAAAATTAAATGTTACTTTTACTGCACTGAACGGGTTAATATCTATTGCGAGAAGTTAAATTTAAATTCATTTCAATTGAGAAGAGGAAATAATATAATCTGAGTTGCGTTTTTAAGTGTTAAAACACGCTTATAATATTAGATTCACCTGTATTGAATGTTGGTATGTAACCGACTTTAGACTCGACTTTCACCCACTTTAAAGAAACGTTTTTTTATTTGAACTGTGTACTTTGAATCGGTAATATTACAATAATTTCATCTTATTAAAGCGTGTTCTTTAGTTTTTAAATAACTACATTTTTTCCATACATCGTTTCTGCTTAAGCTGTAGGTGTTCAGCTCTGAATATTTTTTTAAAATGTTATTAATTATGCTCACCTTTGACATTTCGTTTGAAAAGAAAATTTTAATTACAGAGTTATCTGTCGTATTTGCGTTTAAAGTGAAGGTTGCGTTGGTCTAGTAATTGTGAATCAGAGAAAAATAAGTATTAAAAATAATGGGCTTATAAATTTTTAAAGAATTATAATAATATATTATAATATATTTATAAGATACTAGATTTCCGCCCGCAGCTTTTTCCGCGTTTTTCTCGTTTTTCTTAACCCGCGTTTTCAAAGAAAAACCCGCATAGTTCCTGTTCCTGTGGGAAATTAGTCTATGTCTTATGCTGGGTCTTCAGCTACCTACATACCAAATTTCATTGTAATCGGTGCAGTAGTATTTGCGTGAAGGAATAACAAACATCCATCCATCCTCACAAACTATGTATATTATAGGTTAATCAAAAATTTTCGATCACTTCGTCCGTATATAGTATATAAAGCTATTAGAACTCAGCAATCTCGAACATATCCAAAACCGAAAGAATTTTTGAAATCGGTCTTGTACCTAGTTTCTGAGATTAGCGCGTTAAAACAAACTCTTCATCTCTATAAATTTATTGGCTTGAAAATTATAGATTTTTGTCATTATATTTTTAAGACTAGACTTAATAGTTACCTTTATAGAAATTGTTAAACAATATTGTAGGTAAGAAAAAATAATAATCAGGTTTCACAGACACAGCAAATAGTGAACACACACAAACACACACTCATAGCTCTACTTTTAACGTCTCAAAGGCATCGATTATTAACAAATTCTGGGTCAAATACACATAGTACTAACTTTGTTGTTTGGTTTTGCATGTGTACTTTTACACCCTTCATAAACTGGTTTGTTATTGTAACAAATTTATATTTTGTCGCTCTTTCTTATGATAATAATTTTGCAATGAAAGTAATTAAACATAATACCTATTTAGGGAAGCTGTAAGTAGATTTTTGGTTCTTCGTTTTAGGTTATGTGTGTGAGCGTAATCACTAGCACATTTTGTTTAAATATTATTTTCCATTAATAACTATAAAACTGCTGAACTTATAATTTGTTTCAGAGATAAATTGAATTAGCGTGATAGAAGCCGTTTTCCAATTTGTTGTAAATGCTTTCGTGTTTTAACTTTCTACAGTTATGTGTATTTATTTGTTTACTATTCCAACAGTATACCATCACAAAGAATGCTGGGACTAAACAAGTAATTTCAAGATATTTTCAAATTGAAATTCAGTGGACCACCCTAGGCCCCAACCTAACAGTAAACATGTCGAAACTTTACCAAATTTATAACCAAGCAATGCCGAAATATTCCACAATACTTTAAGCTCTATGTCTGTGTGGTAAAGCTCAAATTTATTTGGCTTGGAAATGATATAGAACCTTGATTGTCTTGAAACCACCTGTTGTAATATATACGAGTTCTTTCAGATTCAAAGAATTGGAGAATGATGTATGGTGTTGTTATGGAAGCTTATTTTGATTAAATTGTTTTTATTTACGAATTTTACGGTATGAATAGTATATCGGAAAGACTAAAGCGAACTGTACTTAGTCTATGAACTGTTTATTTCTAAATATCTCAGAAAATACTTGCTAGTAAAACTAATATTATTTTGAATCTCTTTACAAATAGCTTTACAAAATATAGGAATCGACATCGTTCCTGAGTACGTCGTTAATTATTATAGTTTATACAAAAGTTTAAGTTGAAGAGTGTAGTATAAAAAGTCTTTGAACTGTTTGTAGTATTTAATGTATAATTCAAATCAAAATCAAATCCTAGGAAATTAGTATATAAAACTTTTACAAACACCTCAAATAAAAGTTATGCACTTTACAATTAAAAAAGGTATAACTAAATACACAAAGCATTAATATATTTAATTACCAGTCATCATCATTAATAAGAATTCCAGTGTTAAACGGAACAAAAAAATATAAACGAGCAACGTAAATCCACAAAGAATTTGTAACCACGGTTAATTTTTATTTGCATTAGTCCGAGAGGTGGTTGTGGATTTTTCCTCCCATCAAATACTTATGCATTCAAACTTAAATACGTTTTTATTCTCAAGAATTTACGTGACATAAATAATTAGGTACCTGTGTAAGTAGTATGTAATAAGGAAAAATGCAGACTGGAAAATTTTAATGTCAGGTGAAAAGAAGTGATGTAATGGAGCCTATATTATCTAAGACAATATTTAAGGCACTAGCTATTCTACTACCGAGACGTCATTCAAAAAGTCCTGTTAAAAAACAAAACCACCATAATATAGGAAGAACAGTCAACAAAACCGAACTATAATTAATTATTATTCGTCCACATATTTATAACGCTCTCATTAGCAATTCGCATATTATCTACTGTAAGCTTTCCCTATTTACACATAACTGAATCAACATGCGGGTTGCTGGTTGCATACGATATCCTCAGTCGTCGCTCAAGGCGAAATATTATGTATTTAGGTTCTTGCTGCTTCGGAATAAAGATCATATTCGCTTGGCATCAGATCGTCAAGGAATAGTTAAAAGGACTTTTTTTAATACTAGACCTATGAATAATGTATTGGTGTATTTAAACTTTAGTTAACTAACTATTTGAAGGAAAATACATTAGTTTTGCACCAAGAGATACATAAATTAATTGATTGATGTTTTTTTTTTATTTATTTGAGCATAGGTACGCTTAGTAAAAAGTCACTCAGAAAGATGTTATACATCCATTTCTCACATAATTCTATTCTAAATTCTTGTCACAATATTATAATAAGTTCATAAAATGACGGAAGATTGCAAACAAAGTTTATTTTAAAAATATGTTCAACAAGATATAAAAATAAGTGCAATACTATTAAGGAACTATGTATTTTAACAAAAGTGTCTTCAACGGGCACACTTTTTCCGTAACCATACACGGTATTCACTTCACGAGAGAGCTTCTATCCAAGAGGTATAACTCACATTACATGAGAGTGCCTTTAAATTGAGTTTTTGCATTTTACGTAACCTGTCATGATATTCAAGCTGTACATAAAAATATTGTTTGTTAGACATAATAATCGAATATAATGTAGATAAATATTACAAAATTAATACTTAGTAATTACCACGACCAATTTTTCATGTTTTTGTAAGCCTTTTAAACTGAAGGCAAAAATTACTAACAAACTCAAAAGCTTTCCATAATTAAATTTGTAAAACATTTAAATATAAATACTTAATAATAAATTTAAAATTAATAAAAAAAGATCGTTAAACAATAAATCCAACCAGCTCTCGAACTAGAATGACCATTATTCACCATATTTCACCTGAAAATTTTTCTAGCCTGTATTTAAATTTTTCCTTCCAAAGGTTATTGTGCGCAATCGTTTAAAACGAGAAACAAATTAAAACGCTCGCTAAGCTCATGGCAATTAAGGATTCCATTAATTAATTTTATTCCAATTATTTTTAACGGCCATTAATTCAAAGCGATTGAAGTTTAATGAGCTTTGAAGTTTTAAAACTAGCACGCTTTTTAAGTTGCCGATGGGAGAGGCTTTGTGATTTTTTTATTTTTTATTTGAAGCATTTCTTTGCAGGAATTATATTTTATTTTTGAATAAATATTATTCACAAGTTTATGCTGTTCTTGGTGTTTAATCAAAATATGTAATGTTTTTTATGATAGGTCTAATCATTAATTTGAAATAAGTACTATTCTGAAACATTTTTAAAATAATACCTACTTGAAAAATGGACGGACACTAAGCGATTTTTTTTCATAAAACTCGTTACTATTGAAATAATATGTATTCATAAATTAAATGTGAAAAATAAACTGAAAACACTTTATTTTCAAAAGCGAAAACGCTTTTAAATTTTCAATTGCGATAAATTATTTTTAATGGGTGATAAAATTAACCTTGATAAAAATTACAACCCTTGTAGGTAATATTTTGCCACTTATTGCGAACTATCATAAAATGCTGCGAAATATTATATTAAAGCAGTGACACTTGACATTTATAAATGTTTTTTAAGCCCACTATGTTCACAATTGCTATGTTGTAGACTCTAAATATTATGTTAGGTATTACATAAAAAGTATTTTTTTTTATCGAAAACTTGTAAGGTACAAATTTCATGAAAATAAAACAGGTTTAGATATAAAAATTCTTTGCGAACTTTTTCAATTTATATTGATAAAGTTAGAATAGTTCTATTTTTTGCTAGGTACTTTACACATTTTAAATAAAGTAATTTATTTATTTATTTATTAAAATAAGGAATGGAATAGCAAATCTAGCGGGAAATTTAAAAGTACTTCTAAAAATTAGGAGATTTGGAGAACTCTCCAAACGTAATTTGTAATCCTTACTAGTCCCTACTAATATTATAAATGCGAAAGTAACTCTGTCTGTCTGTCTGTCTGTTACGCTTTCCCGCTTAAACCTCTCAACCGATTTTGATGAAATTTGGTACAGACAATCTTTAGACCCTGAGAAAGAACATAGGCTAACTTTTATCAAAACACAACGCGGGCGAAGCCGCGGGCGGAAGCTAGTTTTGAATAATTGTATTGTTATCACAAAACATGCAATAATACATAATAATTAATTAATATTCCGTTTATTAACCTTCTGACAATATATCTCAGTTATCCGTCATAGAATTATGTCACAGAGGGAGTTAGAACTGTCAGTTTTGAAGCCCATTCGTTGATATAATGTTGGTATTAATAATATTCAACTATGAGCATTAATATTAATAACTTGGTTTAATATTAGTGAAATAGGCTATGATAATAGCAAGATGTAATTCATTGATATCAAAACTCTTTTAATTGTATATTATTGTTTAAATCAAGGTACTGTTTTGGTAATGAATAATAATCTATACTAATATTATAAAGCTGAAGAGTTTGTTTGTTTGTTTATTTGAACGCGCTAATCTCAGGAACTACTTGTCCGATTTGAAAAATTCTTTCGGTGTTAGATAGCCCATTTATCGAGGAAGGCTATAGGTTATATTATATCATTTCGCTAAGACCACAGGAGCGGAGCCACGCGGGTGAAACCGCGAAGCGCAGCTAATAATATATTATGTTTATAGCATAAATATTATAATGATTGAACACTATGCAGATGAATTCATTTTTTTCGCATTATATGCGTTTTTTGCATTACCTTACGAGTTATTTCAGTAACCAAATTATTTATAAGGTATGTAAAAATGTCTCAACTAATATAGCACTTTAGGTAGAGCAAATGCAGGTGCACGCCAGCGGACGGATAGTGGGCAAAAACTAACTCTGAAAAAGGATCAATAATATTCTATATAATTAATTATACAACGTGCTTGCACATTTTGAAAACAAATTATATATAAGTGCAAAAAACTATCTATAACTTCTATACTAACATTATAAATTGTTATCTCTAAGTTACGTCTTTTAAGTTTCTGTATATTATGTTTGTAGATGGCAATCTATGGAAATACTCATCCAATCATGACGTTTATTTCAATAACAAAAAACTACAATACGCAGGAGTGATAATATAAGCTTTTTTTATTCCAGGTAAAACCCGATGAAGTCGGAGAAAGCAGCTAGTTTATAAACTATGAACACCAAAAAGCCGAAGACATCAAAATATTAAATCCTGCTCCAAGCTATCCCAATTTGGAAGTTGAAGACAATACATCAGCTATATCTAAAGACTTTGAGCTATTAAATAATTTTCCGAGAGTGGAAAGTCTCACAAATTAAAGAGCTATTCTAATAAATGGCGTCTTATGCTCTAGGGTTGATAGATTTATGTTTTATTTATTTTATCGTTTGATTTATGAGTTTCCTCGTTAAATATTCTGTGATAAGGTTCATGGGTTTTGTGTTTCGGCTTCATTTAAGTTATGAGCAGTGAAATTTAGATACCTAGTTGAGTTCAACACTTTTATAAGTAGGTTATATCGATGAAAAGAAACAGTAAAAAAGCACAACTATGCGAATTATCTTTGAATTATTATCCTATATTATATCTAGGACATTCAGGAATCACGTGGAATATGAACACTATAACTTAACCTTAAAAAAGCGACTAGGTTCGTTCAATATAAAAAAATGCGCTACACATGAACAAGCAATGGTGCGTTTAAAGTCATTTAAAAAAGTAGTGGTATATTTACTGCTATATTTATTTATGATTTTTCTATTTATAATATTTATTCTTATGAGTCGATTTACATTACAAACAACGAAAAAACCATTCTCTTTAATTTAAGAATTTAGAAATACTTAAAAGTAGAAATCGACAACCCTACAGAGCTTTTTCGCGATATTATCACATCTCTTTATTTATAGAGTGTCGCGAAGTGATGGCAAAGTTATGTTCGCTATTCTTTTGATACGGGAATGGATCGAAATTTTTGTAATCTCCCGCCGTTCAACCTCAAGGGTCTAAGCCCTGAGTCGTAAACTTACCTTTAACTCTGGGTTTGTTTGAATGCATATTATCAATCCATTTGCTTCTAGATTGTTCGACGTATAAATGTGTGGGTGTCAAGGATGTCCCTTTTTGATAATAACAATTGAAGATGTAGAGCTTTGATATAAGTTTATTTTGATAGTTATAAATAGGTAATGCAGATGCCTTTTATATGAGCCTTTAGATAGAAAAAAATCTGAAATATAATATGAAATACTTAAATATGAATAAGCGACGCAGACGTGGTATGATAATTTCTAAAAGGTTAGAGTTAGAGTTAAAAAAAATAGTAAAAATAGTTTAGTATGTTTTTCCTACAACACGCTTTTTTACGCTCAGTGACATCGGAGTTTTTGATTAATTTACAAACCTCGGTCTATGGCTCTGTTGTACTGTGATTTATGCCCATATGCATATTGTTTGCACACCTGCGATTTGACAATATTTATTTTACTAGATATACAAAAAAAATAAACTTAATTCTCAACCATACTAAAACTGTCTTATCGACATAAAATGTAGGTATCTATTTTCAGTTCATTTCTTTAGTTCCAGAGGACTAACATAAAAAACTTTCTCCAATAAGTAACGATTTCTTCATCTCAACATAACTCTCTAGAACATAAAATGCTATTTATTTAATTTAACACATCGCCTTAATTCCTCGAACGTGAACAGAATGTTTTCAACTCTTCAAACGACACTCGATAAAAACGTAATAACATAGCAATTACAATGATAACGATCGGAATAACCAAATTAAACCCTATTACCATACCACAGAGTCACTTCTCGCTAATCCAGTACTTCCCCTTTGCAATCGCAAATAATTTTCCATTTCCCGCTTATTTCCCAGAACATACGTGGAAACGAATTTATTGCTCCTTTTTTCCGTGTACAGATAATATTTGGGAAAGTGGTGATAAATATTTGTGCCAACATCGCACAGGTATACGGAATGGTAGGTATTTTTAAGTAAATAACGAATTTTACTCCCTATTGTACTTGAAAATGATTAATTTTGCAAGTCTTAGTACTTTCATCTTACGTAGTAGCTATTTAGTAATCTATATTGTATTATTGTCAACGTAAAAGTTTATAAGTATCGATGTATGTATGTTTGATACTCTACTACGGGAAAACTACAGGACCGATTTTGATAATAGTTGTATGTAGCATAAGAAATACAGTAGGCGCTTGCTAATCCGGCACCGGCAATTTTTCCTCTATGCCGGATTGTCGGAAATGCCGGATTATCGAATTAGTATAGGAAATAAGACTTCATATTTAAAATGGTAAGTTGAATTTATTATAAAAAAAAATTACACGTGGCTTCACTATTGAGGTTAGGCCCGGACTGCCGAGCGAAAGAAACTACTCGAACACCGCCGGCCGCGCCGCTCAGTAGTCCGGCGTTCAGCTATGTAAAATGCCGGATTATAGAGCGGGCTGTCTGAGTCCCGAAGTGCCGGACTACTGAGCGTGCCGGATTGGCGAGCGCCGGATTATCGAGCGCCTACTGTACTTGCTTTTGCGGATTTGTTCGCGTGTGAAACCGCGCGGCACAGCTAGTATAATTAATATAGTAATGGCAAGGTAATGAGTAAGAAGTATGTGTCTCTAAGACTCAGTATTTTAAAATATTTTCCTTTTGACTCAGAAGTCTGCACGTTTCTGAGTGCAGCAGTAAAGACACTTTAATTAAAAGATGATGTTAGAACTAAGTTTCTTATGAACTATTATATGAGTAAGTAGGGTAAACCACCCTATTATTGGCACTCTACCAATTTATTGGCATGCTCCAGTTTTTTAAGAAAATTATGATTTTTTTGTAGCCAGTATAAATTGTGTAGTAGAAATTAATAAGCAGCGTATCATTCTTTACTCAACTGGCAAACAAAGTTTTTTATTTCTTAAAAAATTGCGGCGTATCAACCATCTGTTTGACAAGCCGGGACTTGTGTGGCAAAAATATTCAAAATATTCGTTTTTTACTAAGGTAAGAGCTATCATGAACTTAAAAGAAATTGCAATTCCGTTGTGTTTTTCTTATGCATATTCATTTTGTCTTATTATTGAATGTATGAACTGCCTTTTTTAAACATTATTTTAAAATTTAACCGCCAAATTTTAGTTATTTGTGGTATGCCAACAATTGGGCTATTTAAAATCTGTTTATCCATTTTATTGGCACACAAAAATGTTAATTGAAACTTAAAAATTACTTATGATCTCATTCAACCAGAGCTGTGATTTAATTAAATGTAAGATAATCGTAAGCTAAAATTGTTCTATGTTTTATTTAAGTAGGTTTTTGGGTTGTCTAAAACCATATTTAAAAATAAGCGTTCCAACTGAAATGGTATGTTCCTCTACAAATAAATGTGACATTTCTTTTAACAGTCTTTTATTTTGTTTATTTCAAAATTAATTTCTGTTAATTTATGAATGGTACAAATTAACTTTAAAATGTACACACTTTGAAAGCCCTACTTAAGATCTAGTAAATATTTTTCAGTCTTGAATAGTGACAATAATAGGTAACAATCACTGCCAATAAAAGGTTTGACTATGCCAGCAACTGATATTTTAGGTTTTTCTTTTAAAGGTTCACTATATTAAATAAAGCGATTTAATTTAAAATTGAAAAGTACTTTATAATATTCTCCATAGATTAGAATACCAGTATAAATGTTTTTTTCTTAATTAAAACATAATTGTACATGCAAATTTCACCGGTTTTGTGAAGTAGCTGCTTAAAGTGCCAATAATTGGGTGGTTTACCCTAATTGACTGAATGAAAGTTATGTCGATGGAGATATGTTATAGAGAAATGACAATTTTCATAGAGAGGTAGTTTTAGGTTTATTAATTACATTTTTTTTTTGCTAATAATATTCTAGAGAGAATTATTGAGGTGTCTGTGTTGCAAATGGGCAAATTTTAAAAGAAACTGCATGTATTTTATATGGATTCCCAATTAAACAAATTTTTCACAACATAAACTTGCCGCAATAATGTTCAATTTCATTCATTTACCTATACTATTTCAGTCATTTCGTTTGTTTGTTTGTTTAACGCGCTAATGTCAGGAACAGTAGTTCCTAACATTAGCCGAAATAATTTTTCCAGTAGGTCCGATTTGAAAAATTATTTCGGTGCTAGTTAGCCCATTTATCGAGGAAGGCTATAGGCTAAATATTATCTCGCTAAGACCAACAGGAGCGGAGCACTGCGAGTAAAACTGCGGAGCTAGTTATTAGTAATAGCAGTTGTTAGCAATAGTTGATGTTATAAAATATGAGTAAGTAAGTAGGTTCATGGTTATTTTATTTAATGAAATGTGCTTCAGTTATAACTTGGTAGGTACCTACTTAATCAATTTCATTAGCTGGTCTTTGTGGTAAGTTCTTAAACTTTTATTTATTACATTGCAAATTTACAAAATTCTCTTCTATATTTTTTTTTCGTATTCCTTTTTAATTGGTCTATTAGTTTTATCTTCACATATAATTCTTACAGATTAATTCCCAATAACAGTGAAACATTTTCTGAATAGTATTCGTTAATATTGACTATCACGGCCAACGTTTGACAGGATTATATAAATAGTTTTAAAGAATTGATACGGAATTAATCACCTCTTAACAAATAAAGGTTATTCCAAGGAATGTTCCAGCCATATAAAATAATTACAAGCACTAACTCCAATAACTACAGTCTACAAATGAACGCAATACGTAAGAAAATTACTCAAATAACCAACAAAACCTGTACCAAGAAACGACCATTCTTTACCATTAGAAATACACTGCGTCTTTCATTAGCGAAGAGAACACGAGCGTTCTATTAAATCGCGCAATGTATACAGATCTTATAGGATTCGTCTGGGGAATTAACACTATCTCCGTCGTCAGGGCTTCGCTTCTATGGAGGGATTAGGGGCGCTTCCTCGACGTTATTTACACTTATTAATTGTAGGAAACAAAGCAAGTGAATAAATGGCTTTAGTTTTCAGATTCGAATGCTGAGAATACCTGCTTTATTGTCTTTGGTAGATGCTGCTAGGGTTTTTGAAGATTTTTAAAGCTTAGTCTTTATTAAATATATCTTCATAGTAGGTATTAATTTTTATTAATGTTAATCATTCTAAATATTTTTATTTTTAATCAAAAGAAGCAAAATTAATTTGGATATTATAACGCTGATATTCTCTTGTGAAAACAAATCAAGAAAGGAACTGAACTGCAAGCAAAGCAGCAAGATAAAATCTAGTTAAAAAGTTATTTAATATGATACGGATCAGCAGCATAATATAATGTTAATTCAAATTAAGCAAAAATACTATATAGTACAGAATGAAGAAAAAACATGTACCTACATTGTACAATAAAATGTCTAGTTCTGTAAAAATCCTTCCTCATACTCATTCCAAGAAATAAATGATATTTTAAATGTTTCTCCGAATAAATCAAAGTAAAATACGTTATAAAAGAGTTGAGATACTAAATCAAATTTCTGGGAAACAGTTTTCTCCACGATTTCCTGAATTTCACTCTTTCCAGCTAATAAACCTTTATTTTCTGTCTAAATAAGTGGAAAGGAAAGAGGAAAAATATATCAGCCAACTGTTTGCTGATAATTTTTTTATAACTTTAAACATTCCGTCTGCGACAATATATACCTACTAGCTGTTCCCCGCGGTTTCACCCCCGTGGCTCCACTCCTGTTGGTCATAGCGTGATGATATATAGCCTATAGCCTTCTTCGATAAATGAGCTATCTAACACTAAGAATTTTTGAAATCGGCCCCGTAGTTCCCCAGATTAGCGCGTTCAAACAAACAAACAAACTCTTCAGCTTTATAATATTAGTATAGATAAACGTACTGGAAATCCCAGAAAATCAAATGTAACAAAATTGTACGTAAAACCATAGAAATGAAGTGTAAAGATAGATAAGGAATGAGCTTTAGGAAGGGTTTGGCTTATTGAACATCAGATATACCCTGCGTAATTTACACGAAAACCCGACTTTGTTGGAAAAATAGGTTTCATATTTCACTTGTATGTTTCTAAATCATGGTTTTTGGATAGAAATCATCATATTTAAAATCCTAAAAAATATATAGCACAGATAAACGTTTGATCTAGTGACTTTTTTGGATAAAAACACAATATTAAACATTTAACTCGATCAAAAAAAAATCAGAAGTAACATCGATTTTGAAAGCATAATCAGTTTTATGAGAATTAGGGGAACGCTATGTTTATGAAAATTTTACATTTCATTTACTAATCAGGTTTTACAGGGAAATTTTTGGATAGATTTATAATTTAGCCCTTATTTTTTTCTATATAAAATATAATACGTAAAATGCGACTCGCGCGCACCACGTCAATGCCGCCAGAGTCCAGCCGGACGTCATCGAGGGAGGACCTGTGCTAGTTTTGCTCCCGACCACGTTGTAGTCGCCGCTCGCGTATTAGAACCGAGCGGCGAGTAAAACGGCGAGCACGGCCACGGTATAAATAAATCAGTAGTTTGATTTTATTAGTTATCCTAGGATAATTGTTGTAAATATAAATTAACTTCTTATTCTATACTATTAAACGAGCAATATTTGCATATTAATATATTTGTTTGTAAATACAGTGTGGAAATTTTCGATGGGCCCTGGGTGAAAGTACTAGAAATACTGGAGATAGCAAATTTCCTTTATTTTTAAAAATAAATAGAACTGCATTCAAAGATTTTCAAAAATTCATTTTCTTCGACCGGGAATCGAAAGAACTAAAAATGTAAAAAAATAAAATTTTCTATTTTATTCTTCAAATCAACTGTAATGTATAAGTTTCATATTACAATTATTTGTAACTAGCGACCCGCCCCGGCTTCGCACGGGTGCAATGCTGATACTAAATTCACTACACAAAAACTGTGAACGTTGTATATAAAAACATAGCGGCCCGCTCCGGCTTCGCACGGGTATAAAATATATAGCCGGGCGGCCGGGCGGTACCTACCGCCGCAAACGGTACGTCCCGCAATTTTTAAATCTGTAATATCTTGGAAAATATTCACTTAAATCATACGGTGTAAAGGGCCATATAGATCTATATTAACAATGTATTCAAGGTATTTAATTGGTTTAGGATTAATGCTGTATTGGTTAAAATCGCTTCGAAAATTAGCTATTATTTGTCGTAAAAAGTAAAGGACAAACAAAAGTTATTGTGGGTTATCAATAAGAGATAGACATATACCATCGCGGATTTTTCTGTAGACCTTTTTAATGTGTATAATACTTAGTACATTATTTTGATAAAACTCGAAGGGTTCAGCCTGCGTTTGCAATGTAAGCGGAAAAAATGTAATTTTTTACGACATCACATTAGAAACCTCAAAAATAACAGTACTTCTCCACTATTTAATGGATGTTGTTATACATATAAACCTTCCTCTTGAATCACTCTATCTATTAAAAAAAAACGCATCAAAATCCGTTGCGTAGTTTCAAAGATTTAAGCGTACAAAGGGACATAGGGACATACGGACAGTGAAAGCGACTTTGTTTTATACTATGTAGTGATTTAAAATTATGTTTTAAAAATTACCTTGCCTGAGATCCTCTTTTTTATGGGTTGTTGAATAGGAATAGCGGCAAAGTTTTGAAGTACTAGTAGAAAGACTATTATGATGTTGGTTGATCTGTATTCAATGAGTATGACAAATATTATTTTTATGAAACAACAATCCAAGATGGCGCCGACGAAAATTTGACTTTTTTCGTGATGGGTGTCATTTTCATGGTTTTTGGGGTAGCTATTAACGAATATGAGGTCAAAACTATAATCCAAGATGGCGCCGACGAAAATTTTACATCTTTTCGTCATGGGTGTCATTTTCATGGTTTTTGGGGTAG
>CAJQZM010025878.1:27632-41331 GCA_907164665.1 Colias nastes
TTTCATGGTTTTTGGGGTAGCTATTAACGAATATGAGGTCAAAACTATAATCCAAGATGGCGCGGACGAAAATTTGACATCTTTTCGTCATGGGTGTCATTTTCATGGTTTTTGGGGTAGCTATTAGCGAATATGAGGTCAAAACTATAATCCAAGATGGCGCCGACGAAAATTTTACATATTTTCGTCATGGGTGTCATTTTCATGGTTTTTGGGGTAGCTATTAACCAATATGAGGTCAAAACTAAAATCCAAGATGGCGCGGACGAAAACTTTACATCTTTTCGTCATGGGTGTCATTTTCATGGTTTTTGGGGTAGCTATTAAGTATTAACCAATATGAGGTCAAAACTAAAATCCAAGATGGCGCCGACGAAAATTTTACATCTTTTCGTCATGGGTGTCATTATTTATTAATTTTCGTCGGCGCCTTCTTGGATTATAGTTTTGACCTCATATTCGTTAATAGCTACCCCAAAAACCATGAAAATGACACCCGTGACGAAATGATGTCAAATTTTCGTCGGCGCCATTTTGGATTTTAGATTTGACCTCATATTGATTAATAGCTACTCCAACTCTTTGAAAATGACACCCATGACGAAAACATTTCAAATTTTCGTCGGCGCCATCTTGGATTTTAGTTTTGACCTCATATTGGTTAATCGCTACCACAAAAACCACCCACATTTGCTACTTAGGAAAAGTTCAGATTTAAAGATTATCATAGGTAATGTGACGAATATAATTTATTTCATTCCGACCGTTTCTCGGAATAACATACATTTACTAAGAAGGGTTTAATATATTGCCGGTAACATAATATTATGATGTATGATAATAATTAATAATTCATAAAAAAGTATTTTATACATTTCTTAAAAAGCTTCGATATTGTATACAATAATACAAATCATTAATTGATTATTATTCAAATTGTTGTAAAATAGTCACACTTTTTTAAGTTGGTTGAATACACTAACATACTTATTACATACTTATATTCAATTATTATTTTGCCTTTTTTATTTGTTTTACTTTTAATTATTATTACCAATATTTTCAGAAGAAAATAAATTAATGTATCCAGAAGGAGAGTTTCATTTTAAACTTTAAATGTATGTATAAAATAGACCAATAAACCAGAAGCGTTCTTTATGTTTAGATGATGTACATTGTACATTCTACAATAAAAATGTTCGATTCCATGATATTTTTATTTCTAAGAGCAAATATTTTTACGAGAAATTAACAATAAATTATCTTTTACATTGTTTCTATCGATTTGAATAATAAAATAAAATTTGAAAAAGGAATGTTTCCTTTCAGAAAAATTTGCTATCCCTAATTTCAAGTACTTTCCATTCAGGGCACATCGAAAATTTCCACACTGTATATATTATACAAACAAATATATAAATATGCAAATATTGCTCGTTTAATGGTATAGGATAAGTAGTAAATTTATTTATCAACAACATTCCTACGATAGCAAATAAAATCGAACTACTGATTTATTTATACTGTGGCGTAATCGCCCGCCTTCATAGGTCACCGAAGTTCATGCCGCGCCGGCTCCTGCGCAACTCCTGAGACATTGCCTAAAATGCCTAAACTTTCAGTATAAAGGGCTCTTAATGCCAATGGGAGACAGTTTTCATGCATGTGTGTCATGCATGCTTGGTGTCAAGCCTCTGGTCATTTGTAACGTTGGTAGAAATATCCTGCATGCGACGTTAAATTTTTTTTTTTTTTTTGTTTCTGACAGTTGCATAGGACTTTTTTTTTAACTAGAAGTACTTAAGTTCTATTGTTACAGACGAATAGAAAATGTTTTCGCATATTTTTCTGTTAAAATAGTTACTAGCTAGCATGCGTAAAAACTCTTGTTTTTGTAGTACATACTTACAGTTTGACAAAAAAAAATTGAAGAAAAATGCGAACATAACTTAGTAAAGTAAAGTAACTATAGTAATCAGTTGTGTGGAGACAATTTTGGGACCGTTTTATGTCATGGCTGACTTCAGAAGATAATAGAGAAAGTTCCTAATAATCATAACTTTTAATAGTTTGTTTTGCTACTATTTTACATCTATACTTCTTCATTCTGTCTATATCGGTTTGCTTACCTAAACTAGTTTACCACAATACACATAGGTATAGTAAGTACTTAACAATCATATAAAATTTGATCCTCTGTTTTACGAATGATCGATAACTCTATTTGATCAAGTTTCGTGAAAAACTTTATCAAATAAAGTTTTCAAGGTATGTGGTAAATTTTATCAATATCGATAGAACTCATTTTGTGTAAATATCAACAACTAGCTGTGCCGCGCGGTTTCACCCGCGTGGCTCCGCTCCTGTTGGTCTTAGCGTGATAATATATAGCCTATATTACTCGTGGATAATGTAGCTTTCGAATGGTGAAAGAATTTTTAAAATCGGTCCAGTAGTTTATGAGCCTATTCATTACAATCAAACAAACAAACAAACAAACAAAGTTTTCCTCTTTATAATATTAGTGTAGATACATCAACAATACATAATGCATAAAAATATAAGGTTATCGATTAGATTGCTATTTAAAATATAATGAAGATTGTTTTAACCTAATAACAAGAATAACTAAATTTAAAATAATATTTTAATTGAGATAAAGTTGGAAGAAGTGACTATTATAAAATGTTTCACTAAAACATAAAAAACAAAACTCAATTTAATACATTAAACTATATATTTCAATTTTCAACAACCCTCTTCAAACAGTTAAATAAACCAACCTTTATCCCCATAATACTTTAGCATAAAAAGTAAATAACTATTCAAGTGATACACAAACAAACAACGTTTCCCCAAAAACAGCGAATGTTCATAAAAATAGAACAATCTTAGTTTTATTCGGCAAATCCCTTCCTCGCATGTTCCTCGCGGTAAACACCGGGGCGGATTCTGTATAAAATATTAGCTGGCTGGGACCACTTGTACGAATTTTAATTTTAAATATGTTGCACACTTATGGAATCGGTTTGGAACTACGTTGAAATGTAGTTATTTTCGCTATGTTTTATGTGTAGGTAAATAACGACTGTTTTATAGTTATGTTATTACATCGTAGAGTAAAGAAGCTTTTACATTTAGATATTTATGATGGGTCTAAAAATAGGTGGCAAAAACTTATCTAAATAATTCATGTTATAATAGGTAACTGCCCATGCCCATTTCGCTTGACGTCATACCATATTGTTATTACACAAAAAACAGTGAAAGAAATAATTACAATATATTTAATTGCCTAAGATTTGTACATATCTATACTAATATTATAAAGCTGAAGAGTTTGTTTGTTTGTTTGAACACGCTAATCTCAGGAACAAGGCATAACAGGTCCGATTTGAAAAAATATTGTTAGATAGCCCATTTATCAAGGAAGGCGGCTATATCTATCATCACGCTTAGACTAACAGGAGCTGAGTAATGCGGGTAAAACCGCGGGGCACAGCGAGTCATACATAATAATATTATACTACATATTATGTTGATATAAGGCTAATACCATCTAAAAGTCCACACTCCACGCAACACATCCATTTTCATCTCAAAAAGCAGTGAACCGAACAATTACTATAACCCGAACTTATGAAAATGTATCCTAATTTACCTCCCACCAAATACATCACATGTATTTATTACTCTCTACACTCTGATAGCGATCCCTTCATAATGGGTTGGTTTATAACCCTTGGGAAAAACATTTTGTCCTTCTATCCCGTAGTCGTGAGAGCATTTTAAAGGTATCGACCGTATTATCTTGCCTGACAATATGGAACCTTTTAAAGATATTAGGCCATTTATTTCGCTATTCTTTGACGAATTACTCAATGTTGTTGATATTATGTTTTGTGAACGAGTAAAGGGAAATAAATATGATTGGTATTACAAATTGTATAATGTATAAGTGGGTTTTAGGCAAAGAATTGATAGCTATATCAAAAGAGAGGTTAATATTGTACTGCCATTTAACATGGTTCAAAATAAAAGAAGAATACATACTTAGTATGCAAATAAGAATTCGTTATATTAATTACGAATACAGGAGTAGAACGTTTTCATGGTTTATGACTTCATCATTATTGATCAAAAATATGATTGACTCAATCAAGTTTCAACATATTAAGTTACCTATGTTTCCACTTTATTCTATATTTAATCACCTGGCTATCTGATTCAGTAAATATTGTTTAATGTTAGATGTCTTGGTTATCCAGCTATGGTAAAACCCAATTTTGAAAATTATCCTTATACAGGTTGAATAAGGAAAGCTTTTGTAGTAATATTGTTATTTTAGTTAAAAGAAAAGGCTTCCGTATTCTGCGGAAAATCAACAAGAGAACGAAGCAACAATAGTCCGGTGTTTACATAGTTTCAAAAACAGTCTAGACTTCAGTTTAAAGCTTATTAAAATACCACATTTATATTGCAGTTATCACAATTAAATTTTCAACTTTATTCGTTAGATGTTAGAGCTGTTAATTGTTAGACTTCTCTTTAATTGCTCCGTTTTCATAACTATGTTATACTTAACTCTAAGAATGGAGTCATTATTTGTGATGAAAAAAGATATATGCTCCTTTTACTTTCCGAATGTTTTAACGTGATAACGTTTTTAAAATCGTTTTAGTCGGGTGACATGTTCAGAAACTTGTGTCACACCAAAACCTCACGAGCGCGATCGCAGGTATAACGAGAGAGAGACGGACCGATCTCCCGTCTCATCTCGAGCGCTGCCACTGCATTATGTTATCACGTAAACATCTCGATCGTAAACCTACTTTACAAACAGCCAATTTTTTTTCTTCAAACTTTTTCTATATCCTAAGATTGCCTGGATGAGATTGCTTCTAAGCGATAAGCCCAACTATTTGTAGCGCTTCATATAACTTTGTCTGTGTGTATTATTTTTGGTTGATATTTTTTGTACGCAATAAAGTGTTTATAATTATTATATAAATTATTGCTACAGTTCAAATTTGATTTAAATGAATAGAATTAGCTATAGCACAGATAATATAATACTATACTAGCCATAGTATTCCAAATTACTATAATGTTCATTTACTTGTATAATTAATCAAATATTGCATTAGGTTAATTACGAATGTAGATTAATTTGGAAAATTGTGTGGTTCATATCATTTGGTTATAATAATTGCGTAGGATAGAAGGTTACTATTATATACATAGAAATATCCCCGCATTTCCTTTTGGTATTCAGTACCGGTTTGGTATAAGAAGAATGTCTATATCTGGTTAACCCTTAACTAGAGTCGTTGAGTTTTTAAAGTCTCGTTTACTCCACGGCACTTACCGCAGAACCTCCCACTGCTCAGTACCTTCCTTTAGTACGCCGGAGCGTATCCTGTGAGACAGACGTGTTCGGCTCGGTACTCCTTAGGTAGGTACTGACCTTTACAGGGGTCTACTGGACCCACGACTATAGATACGTAACTTTTTTATTTTCGTTATTAAATTTATTATTGTATTTTTATTTAGTTTATCGCTATGTCGAATCCCAGAAGTGTATGTGTTGATAACGAAGAGATGTTAGAACAATGGTTAAATGAAGAATTGTTAAGAAATGATGAAGACTCCGATGAAAACTCAACACCTACCCGTATTGCAGAAACTAAATCAGATAATGAGTTTTCCGATGATGATGTAGATTTTGTTGTTAGATAGAAATAAAATGAAGCGATGTTCATTCTGTTTGCCTGGCAAAAGAGCAAAGACTGTACATTTGTGCACTAAATGCAGGGAGCCCATATGCATGACTTGTGCAAATATAATTTGTAAATCTTGCACGTAATTAGGGATTGCTATTTTTTTATATAAGAGTTTTTAGTTTGTTTTTGTTTTTTCTAGGAAGCAACATACTTTTTTTAGTTAGATAAAAAAATAATTGATTTAAAAAAAATAAAAATTTTGTTGAGATTTATAATTTTTGTAAGACGCCTTTTTGTTGTATAAGAAAACAACGACTGATTTTATAAGTGAAATTATGTTAAGTAAATAAAAGTTCTAATTGTTGATTTTTATAATATATATTCTTTATAAACTAAAATATCATATTTTATTTAAATTTACCTAAAAAAATGCATAAATAAGTAATTATGACCATTTCAAAATACATGGGTATAATGGACCCACGACTATACATACGTAACAATTGTTCACGACTCTAGTTAAGGGTTAAATTTTCATCAATATTAGTTAAGCCGTTTTGAGTAAAAAGGTAACCAACATCTTCGATTTTCAAAACCTTTAACGTCAATATTAAGCCCATAATATTATGTTCTTTCACAACAGTAATTATCTACCATATTTTTAACCTGTTAACTTTAATAACCTAAGTTACGCAGAAATTAATTTTACAATAATTGTTATCAAATTTGTCAGCATTTTTTATAAGTCACGATTCCACGTTTCCAGTCCACTGAAAACTGTTATCAAACGAAAAAATCTGCGAACATTAAATGTGATTTGCCGTACAAATATTTAATTAACAATATTTGTATACGAACCGTGTAAATGGAATGTTATAAATAAAATTCAAGTCACGCCAAACGTTTTAAATATTCATAAATATTCGTATTGAAAATATTTCGGTGTGATCGCAAATAAAGGAATTACACACATGCGGCTGTGCCTGTTATGCTTTTTTATCTGTCGTTCTATAGAAATGTTTTTATTTATTTCAAATTTGATTTTCAGCCGTATATTCCCTGTAGTAAAAGAGATGAACATTATGTTTGGATGAAAGTTTTGATATCTCAATCGATGATGAATGATGAATGTCTCCTATAACACAGGTTTTTTCCCAGCATAGGAGACATTGTTCAAAATGTCACAATAAATGTATCACATATAGTTATTATATTATGTAAGTTGTTTGTTGTGTTGTAACCATGTTTGATTGCAAATGAATGATTTTGATTTGATTTGATCTCGATCGAAGGGAATTAATTGTGCTTATGACAGTAAATTAATAGAGCTCTTCATTATTAGAGTTTATAATATTATAGTCCAGATTTAAAGAATAAATTTCACATGTCGAAGTCTCTAGTTCTCGAACATGTTGGTTTTTTAATTATGTTTTCCTTCATCGATTGAAGAAGTAGTATTAGTGAAAAATCAATTATTTTAAGATCATTAGCTATACTGAAACAGACCTGTATAATATCTAACTTAATAAATCTATTCAATTCTTACAGCCTAACTCTATTTTCTACTTCAAGTCTAAACCACTTAATAAATCACTACAAAACTGTAATCTCTCTATATATTTACGTAAATTTACCATTTTCGTTAACGTTCGGCTTGCTCAAATGGGCAAAGTTATAAATCCTTGTGCCAATATTGATCAAAGTTTACACAGGCCGAAAATATCAAGTCTGGCCCACTGTAAGCACTTGTCAAGAAACTGTGTGTCTAGGACTAAAAAAATATTAGATACTAATCGTCCTTGACCGAGGATAACGTATTTTCTTTATGTTTAGTTTATTATGTTTTAGTTTAAGGCTTAAAATATGGTAGACTGGAAGAGTTTATTAAAATATTTAGCGTTATTGTGAATTCACGCAATTGAAGCTCATTTAAAGGACTTTAATGATTTTTAAAAGCCTAAGGATTCTGAATAAGATTTGATACTTGTTTTAATTGAATTAATAAATCAAGAAAACATTGTAACTAAAACTATAGGATTGTAATGCAGTGCGATATCAATTCCATACATGTAAACAATTGCATAGGTAGATAGAAATAACAACAGTTAATTATACGTGGTATAAACTGTTATTTTAAAGAGTGAAATAATCGTGTGAAATTATGTTCCATGTTAATTTTAATTACATTAACAATGTTCATTTAATTAAATTTGCTTGTTTATTTTAATATTTCATTACTACAGCTGATAAATTCGTATACATGCACTAAAAATTATAAAATCTATGATGACATTGGAATATGAAAGTAACGAAATGTTTTATAATGTATTCTTAATATTTTTGCATCCATAATACACCGGTAAGTTAGTAAAATCGACGGTTCTGGGTTCGATCCTCCGAATAAAAGAATAAAAATACATGGTTGCATAACTGTATATTGTCATTTTCATTTTTCATGCCCATATAAAAGTTATATTTTGGCATTGCAACATACCGCACTTTTAATCAAGTAGGTTAACTATGTTTAAATTCTAAGAAAAATATTGTTATTAATTAAATTCTAAGGGCTAAGTTTAATTAAACGCTTAATAATTAAGGTAAGGTATTGCCTGAAGAAAAATCATAATTAAAATGTTTTATAAATTACTGGACAATTAACAGGCTGTTATTATGACTTTGATTTATCGCTGAGTACAGTTTTTTTTAAATACAAATAAACACATAATTTTTCTAAATTTCATATTTATTGCTCGCAGCTTTTCTTATTTTTATACAAATAATAAGTATTGTAGTAATTACAAGCTAGGCTATTCATTCGGATAAGAATAAAAATATGAGACCATGTAAAAGCCAGGAACGGTAACAAATCTCCTCATACTATAAAAACATTTTAAACAGTCGACTTTACAAAACTTATTGACTTGAATTTTCGGTCCCGATCTTTCCTCAAAATAAAAATAGTATACATTAGTGTAGATATCTTTCGATTCTTCTAAAAATACAATATTATATACGTAACTATTGTATCTGGAAATATAACCACAGTTGATATAACCGTCCATCTAGTCTCTGTTATTCTCAATAATACATAAAAGTTAAGAAGTCAAAAGAATAAGTACCAAAAGAAATACACAACTCAATATAATATTCCCAAACATACATCATTCCATTTTATTGTAAATGCCTTTCCTATCAATTTCGTCCGTTTATCGGAAAAACTTGTAACAATACATTTCTTAGAAACCCTCCAATTATCTATGAGTGCTGAAATCGGAGCTTTGATAAAGTTTCAGCAACTACTTACTACTTGTGACACATGTCAGAGCCTACCCGGGGATATAATATGCTGAGAAGTTATATTTTCAACTAGCTGCGCTCCGCGGATTCACCCGCGTGGCTCCGCTCCTGTTGGTCTTAGCGTGATGATATAAAGCCTATAGCTTTCCTTATCCCCCACGCAGCCTCCTAACAGAGGCCGCGTGTGTGAAGACCCAGTCGTCGTCGTCGTCGAGGAATAGGCTATCTAACACCGAAAGAATTTTTCAAATCGGACCAGTAGTTCCTGAGATTAGCGCGTTCAAACAAACAAACAAACTCTTCAGCTTTATAATATTAGTATAGATGTGTTGTAATATCAACGATTCTGTGACTATCCATATTATATTAAAGGTAAGTTTCATAATGTTACAGTCTAATGAATACAATCATTCGTCTTGGATCTTCATTGCTGGACACACAATTTTTATTACTAGAGATCTTCGCAAAGAATTGCATATCGAACGATCAGTCATGTATTTACCATGTTTTCTTTAAGTATATTGATATCATGTTGTATGAGGTCCTTTCTGCCTCAACTATCATTGACACAACATAGAGATTAGCCTATGGCAACTTTCATAGCATCTGCTAGTTTATCCAACAAAATATTGTCAGTAATCTAGACTTTCGACGTAAAACTTCTTTAGGCGCGTCACGTTATGGAGTAGGCGACGATTTTGGTATCTTTAAATCTTGACAAATAAGTTTCTCTTCTGACACGTGTGCTCGGCACACACGTTCTTTTTATCTTTAGATCGAATTGGCATTATTTTGGTCACTGTTTGTGGACCCGCCTGCTGCTTTATTTGCGACGTGATTTTATACTATCGACGCTTCTACCATTTTCCTTATAGATAAATTATCTAGGTAAACCAAACGTGTCACATAATTTATACCCTTTGGAAGATATGCCCATATAAAGGCTTGTTTTTATATAAGCACAATATTTAAATATTTTGACTCTATATATAATATAATATGGAAAATGGCGAACTTACTGGTAAATATTAACCGGTTTTGAAGAATCTGTGGAGGATTAATGTTATTTAATTAATTTTCCATTTTAAGTAATTCCCGTAGGTGGAATAAATTATTCGTATTCGTATTATTAATAACACTGCCCGCATTGTTACTGCAAATCAACATATTATTAATTTAAGTTTACAAGCAAAATTTTACTGGGATGGATTTTAATAATAAAGTAATTAAATGTATTTTCCCTCTAGCAAATACGACACCTGATGAAATTTAGTATTTACATTATTTGCAGTAGGCAAAGTTTAGTGCTTTAGTTTTGATTATCCAGATGGCATGCGAAAAGCCATGCCCGCTAGCTAGTATACATATAAATCCTTTCCCACACTCCGTTTATCTACGAGCCACACACTGCGGTATCAATAACTTCACAAATGTCACCAGAAATAAATTTAACGTCAACATCAACTATTATTGTCCGCACAATTCGAAGCAATTAACTCAATTAGCAAGAACAAGGAACACTCGATGGAAACCTTCTGTTTTGACGCTCTCCGACCCTTTGGTGTCCTTTGTTTAAACTGCTGGGAATTCCTGACGGCTATCGATTGTTCTAGATGGAAATCTTTGGGAATAACGTGTCGTGGAGTTATTTATTGAATAGGCTTAGCTGGTGATGGCTTGGTATAGGCATGAGAACGCATCGTAGTTTTTTGGTGTATAAATATCAATTGTATCTATTGTGTAGAGTATATCTTTCTTCTCTTGCTTGATATTTTTATATAGACAGGGAAAATATAAGACTCTAGTGATCTATTACTCAAAATGCAGGTCGTTTTACCCGTCGTAGAATAAAGAAGCTATCAAAAAATATTTGAAAGTCTAAAATATTTGGAAGAAAAACTTCTTTTTCTTCTTCTGAATATTTTCTTTATTTTTTAATATTACATATATCTAACGTTATACCAAGGTTACATATTAAATTCGATGGGTCACATAAAAACATATTAGACGAACAGGAAAAGCTACAATAGCTGGCAAAAAATATTCTCCAAAAGGTCCTCATGGTTCTTTACTACATAACCAAAGGTCAGTACGCCCTTGAATATTAATAATTCGATGTTACGAGGAGCTGCGGGTTCGATTATGTTTTCAATATCCGCTCGGTCGCCTCTATGATTATTGATTTCATATCTACCCTCAAAAAGCAATAGTCAGGCCAATCATTTCTGATATTTCAAGTTGAGGTTGAAGGACGCTACGTTTTTACATGTTCAATTTCCAGGATAGCATATTTAGGGTTGGTTTATGTTTATAGAAGTGTTTCTGGAGAATATCATTTACAAGTTCCAGATTGAGAAACTTTTTTTGAAATCGATGGAATATTGGCGCGAGCTGATGAAAAAGTATTAACTGAAAATACATAAAATGTAAACGGTGACACACATAGCTACAGTACTCAGCATACTTAGCGGAGGAAATGTGGTACATTGAGCATTAGTGACGACTCGCCGCCCTCGCCTTTCATCTGCGGTATTTATATTGTGCCATCGGCTGATCGAGCTGGGTGAATTGATAAACCATATTTTTTGTATTTTCATAGCTTAAAGAGCATTTTACAGGGCTTTTAAAACTGAATACTGAATTTGAAAACGTAGCTTTGTAATTTAATGTTTGTTTATGGGTTTTTTGTTTGTAAAATTTATGAAACTGGACAATTTTGTATTATTTTCTATTAATTTAATAAATATCTGTAACATTTTAATGAAAATATTAGTCAATATCTTCCTATAAAATAATAGGAACTATCACTTTAATTCCGTCGAAATTCCAATAACAGGTAATAACGCTGTATCAAAAACAGAACGCCAAGCATTTACAACAAAAACAACCTTATAAATAGAAAATCCTGCTTTAGAAATAATTTCAATTGCCTTCAAACGCTTTCACTCCAAACACTCGAAGCATTATTCTTTTGAAATAATAATTTCCAATAGAATAAAACGATGAAATGGGCAGAGCGTTCAAAGTCAGAGAATGTCTTCTATCAAGTTCCTAATACATAATGACTTTTGCTCCAATTTATATCAACAGATCGTTTATCCACCCTATGTCGATGGTCCTTACCCTGGCCGGTTTTAATAGACTTTCGGTATGGCCACGAAGCTTTGTTTAAATTTAGTTTATTATCAGTTTGAGTTGCGTTTCAGATTTAAGATTATGATTTAATTATTAATAGAAGTTGTGTTATGGTTAACATTAATTGTTAGTTTATTATCATCATCAGGTTGGTGTTTTTTTTTTCACTGCACACATAATAGTTTGAGATAATTTCTCTTGTATGATTTAATTTTTGATGGCAGCTGTATCTCTATTCGTAACATTATAATTTTATTAATTTGAGACGTTAAATATTTCACGTAATAAAAGACTGGAATTTTGATTTTCCTGTGATAAGTTTTAAGAATTTGACCTTTTACTTAACTCTCAATTTAATAATAAAATTAAATATAATATTCATTTAATAAAAATTCTTCAGAATATTATCACTTGAATTATGTTTCATAAAGAAACTTTCTGGCCATACAAATGCCGCCTAGCTTAACGAGCCTAAATCTATCCTGAAGGACCTTCACTTCTGATGAAAATCAAACGATTTGTTAATCTTGTATAGTTGACATTATCTCGACATCTTGTCATGTTTGATGAGCATTTTAATGATGATGATGAGAATGAATTTCAAAGTTCTTTATTATCCATGGATATTATCCTAAGGTAGTTTCATAAAATGTTTTGCTTTCATAGATCTGAATGCTTTCATTAGTATTAATGTAGTAATATGATATTGTAGAGAAGGTGATACTATTTTGAAGGGGTTATTAATTAATAGAGCCTGCCATTTGCCATGATAATGAACAATAAGGTCAGATACTCTGTCACACCTTCAACTTGGAATCGAACCTACCAAAATAATTATCGTAATTCTATAAACAGATACGAAAATAAACTGAAAAATGTGACCACACTTCACTTTCCTCTATCTATGTAAATAATATTCACGCACTAATCAACGATAATTTAATTTAATATTTAAATTATGTTAACACAATATGTTAATAGAGAGCTAATTAGGCAAAAGATATTTAATGTTATACTATTTAGGTTAGTAGTGTAATATAATGCTATAATTTAATGTTTACGCGATTATTCACTAAATAATCGTGTCGATTTCATGGAAAATCTCATTTCATTTAACAGAACATTATTGCAACACAGAGCATTATGCCTTACATTGTTTACCCGAGATAAAATTTGAGAGATTGATGTAGTTTAAACTGTGACTGTGATGATGAAAAAGAATATTACAAATCTTTTAAAGTTTCTGAGCCTATAGCTATTATAAAGGTACTCTCCTTCCCCTATAAGATATATATTACTATATTATCTTTACCAAACATAACCAGCGTATCATGAACTATCAATATTTATATTTTCTCACAAATAAGAGATCAAGCAACAATTGTCATCCAAAACTCATATCACCACTTCCTTTCCCATAACTAGCAAGTCGATCTAAAAACAGTAAGAAAACACTAAAAATTTTGCAGCCACATATAAATTACACAGGGGTGCAAAGAGCTATAAACCCCTTGCCAGAATCGTTGCATTAACCCAGTTTTTTT
>CAJQZM010025881.1:0-30672 GCA_907164665.1 Colias nastes
CATTACTCTAAGATTTGAACCTATCTACTTTTGACACAATTTGTGGTCAAAGTTTTGCATATTTTGTGACTTCATGCCAACCTAAGATGCCAACGAAATAAATATCATTAATGTTTGTATATGTAGTTATTAGGTATATTTCGTTATCAAGATGTTTCCTTTTTCATTTATACCTAGAAAAAACACGTTAAAGGTAGTATTCAGAAACTATATAAGTACATAGTAGAAACAATCTCCACGTGTTTCTCTACATATAATAATAACGTTAGTCGTTATACTTTATACTGTTCGAAAACTCGTAGTAAGCAGGTGTGAGCAGTGTGACTAAATGTTCAATAGGGCGGTCCTCAATGGACGAAGACGCGGGCTTTTATGAAGTTTCCATGCGTGAAATCACCTTACCTGAATTATTGAACTAGCTTTTATAACTCACGTAGTTTTAAAATATAATTTTAAAAGGATTTAAACGAAATATTAGATAAGAATGAGGCTGTTGTGTTTTGTATTTTTTGGTTAAGGAAAAGATTATACGAGTTTGACGTCTAGGTAGTTTCATTCAATGGAGATATTAATATGTTAAACTTTTTTTTAATTTTTGAATCAATCATTTCAAGTAACGAGCAAAATAATTCCGATCTCCAAGAAAACATTTCATAATGCATATTCAATCAAACATTATTGTTTACATTCCTAATAACATAATACAGCAAAACATTTTCCAAGAAATATTTTCAATAATTTTAACCTGCATTTACACTGCATTTTTTCGACTAAAACAAACTTAAATTCCGTTTAATGCAAACTGCACCTGAGCTTAACATAAAGTTTAATATTCAAATGAAGCTGTATTTCGTCACCGGAGGTAACGTCAACTGCCTCCTGTTGTGATAGAAATATTTAGGCTAATTACCTTTACACTCCAGCTGATTTGGATAAAGTGAAGTAGCAAGTCCCCAAGTGTATATTTTTACTGATTTTATGTACACATTTTTTAAATTTTAGGCCATAAACATATGGGTCAGTGTGTACTTTAGGGACGGGTAATTTTATGTTAATGTTATGTCTTGCTATGAGGATATAGTTTTTTCATAACGATAACGGATTCGACCAGATTTTTAATTGAAGAGGAAGTCGTGATAGGGATATAATAATTAATAATTTGTGAAGCTTTTCTATACATTATGTAGGTACTTTATAAACGCCTTTAATAATTCTTATATTAATAGATACCTATATGTGTTATTTCAAACTCACTTCTTCCAGAAGTGCTTTTAAATGATCAAAATACATCATTAAGTATTTACCACGATTGTTTTATTGGATTTACCCCGTCATTCAAAACTACCTCATTGCACTTTAAAGAATAATATCCGAAAATTAATTAAAATGCAAAAAACGATATTTTCATTAATTTTAAATAAAATATAAACATAACCACGTGGTATTGGTTAGTCATACAATGACTCATGGCGCCCCCTAGGTGATTGGTATGTAATTGTGATGGTAATGATGGGGTTTAGCTACCCTTTCATAGCAATGTTTATTGCTATCGATACGTAATACAGGTTTGGTTAATTTATGAAGTTAAAACTGTTATTTAGAATCAAATGCTTCAGGCAGTACTTTTTATATATGCAATAATTGAACTTAGACCAACACTATATTTTTAATTTATGTAAACTAGGTTTCCGCCCGCGGCTTCGCCCGCGCAGTCAAAGAAAAACGCGCATAGTTCCCGTTCCCGTGGGATTTCCGGGATTGCGTCATTTTCCCGGGATAAAAAGTAGCCTATGTCCTTTCTCGGGTATCAAAATATATCGATACCAAATTTCATGAAAATTGGTTCAGTAGTTTAGGCGTGATTGAGTAACAGACAGACAGACAGAGTTACTTTCGCATTTATAATATTTTATATTAGTATGGATAAGGTATTTTCAATATTCTTCCATCGAATTGCTATCGCATAACATTCCTATCATTTACAAAATGTATGTATTTTAAAATAATATGAAGTCGGTTAAAAAGGTAGGTATAAATATTTGAGAACAAAATAAAAACTTTATTAAAACGTCACCTAAAAACGTGATAGATACTAGATGCGAAATGTCCGCGCATGAAATCTATACCTATTTCACAAAAAAAAAATTAGCACCCTCATACTTATAGGTTACCCTTACTTATTACGAACCTATATTTTCCATTCATAAACACCGTTTATCTTGTTCTAAGTCCACAAAAATTGCAATTTAAGTCATCCCTTTATGAGCTTTCAAATTTTATCAATAAAGTGTTTATTACCAAGGTTATAACCATGATAGCAGTTTTATTGGATTCTCAACCCGCTTTATGAACATTAGATATAAAACGTCACATAAAGATCCTTTATATTATAGTCGATTAAAGCTTTTTGAGATGCAAGTTATCAAAATAATGTATTTTGGTTGATCTATTAACGGTACGAACGGTAAACTGAAACCTTATTAATAATTGTAAATCTTTCTTAAGTAAGATATTTTTAGGAATAAAAACATGAGATTAATTCAATATACCTAGGTACTAATATAGAATTCTCATGTCATATTTTAGCAACTGCACTGAAAACGGCTTGACTGATTTTTATGTTTTTTTTTTATATAAGTATAAGTACCTAGTTAGGTCTATATTATGTCAAAAAAAGAGTTGTAAACGGGTTTTTCCCTTAATAGGGTGCAGATAAAACATCTAAATATCAAAATCAAAAACATTAATTCTATTATCCCTAATCTTTAGTGTACTCAAAGTAAATATTAACAATTTCTCAAGCAAACAATTTATTGTCGATACACGTCAGTTTCACAAATCACGAACAAACTGACCTTTAGCACACAAAATATATTTTGTAGGTAGCTATAAAGGTTATGGTTTGAAGTTATAAATCTATCAATTGACACATTTCAGGAAAATCTTATTGTACTTAAAATTCTATTTAATACGAAAGTGTGAAATGTATAGGTAGATGTTTGTAAAATTAATCGAACTGAAATGAAATTTGATGTAGAAATAAATTATAATTTCTTATGGGCTTTTTATCCGGATGTCACACAAGGCAAAATCGGGGGCTGAAACTAGTCATAAAATATATCCGTTTTCCCAATAAAAAAAATATCTACATACATATAATTTTTAAGTTGTATTCAGGTTTTAAGATGCTGTAGAGTTTCATGGGATGAAATTTTTTTTCTAATAAGTTACTAATTATTTATTGTTATTTGGTAGTTTCATATATAGAGTTCGTTAAAAAGTAGATTATAGGTATACTCGAAACTCAAAAGCGTACTTATTTTTCAGCATAAAATATAAATTAACACTTAATTTAAACGCTAGTTTTAAAACACAAAATAATTACCATAAATCAAATATGAACAATTATAAATCCATGAATTAGACACATTATTAACGAACTCACAAATCATTTCGTTATAAATATGGCGTCATTCACCAAAATATCTAATTATCTAGTGTCTGCTGTTCATTGTTATTGAATAAATCACTCCAAGCTCATACGAACCTGTAATTAAATTCAAATTGATATTTACGACTTTCAACGCGAAAATTACTAGTTTCTTTTATCTGTTAATAAATCCTGCTGTAATGCGTAATTAAAAGAGTGCTATTCCTTTTTGAATCAGTATGTGTAACCTTTATTTCATTTTCATTTGTAATTTACAAATCATCATGGTATTATAGAACTATCCATTTTTTACTTTGTTTTAAATATATTTGAACAAAGACAAATTGTATATATTTTGAAATTATTTTGAACATGAATTTAATTATGTTTTCCCAATTCAGATTATATTTCATGTAATAACAATGATAAACTTACTATGAAACTTCATATTGCATTTTATTGTTGAACAGGGATGTTACGAATTAGTACGAATTTGTAAGCTTTTTCCATGCCTACTGTATACACATTGCTTCAACAACAAAGCCAAATATTCAAATACCAAAGCAGATACCAATTACTAAACATTAATTAATACAACAGAAGAGCGGTTGAAATGTAAACACAATGCACGAACTTTTTCTCAGCTGTCAAATTATGATGGATCGTTCTTATACAGGATCCGATTTCAAAATTTCTTTGATGTCCATTCAATGCGATTGTATTTCTGATTAAATAGTTTCCTTTGACGAATAGTTTGCTCGTTGAAATATTTGTTTAGTGGTTACGTCGCTTTGTAAAATTAAAATCTATAGGTACTAAAGAGTTTGTTTGTTTGAACGCGTTAATCTAAGGAACTACTGATCCGATTTGATAAATTCTTTCGGTGTTAGATAGCCTACTTATCTAGGAAGGCTATAGGCTAATCCATCACGCTAAGGCCAATAGGAGAGGAGCAATGCGGGTAAAACCACGGGGCTTAGCTAGTAATAGAAAAATTATGACTCTTCCTTTAATAACCACTCACGCTTTTGTTATTATATAATAATTTAAATGATATTAAAAGTTATAATTTAAATGAATAAAATAATCTTCATAAAATAATTAATAATGACAAACACAGGCAAATACATGCAAATACTGACGAAGTCGCGAACAAAAATAATCTATGGTAGCATTATAAGTTACAACTATAGGTATAAGAAAACATGGAAACTGTTTATAAATTCTATTCCACATCAACGACAACGGGTGAACCTCTATAAACATAATGTTATAACTTTTACAACAAAATTAAAGCACTCAGCTTTAAGACTATCGTAAACATTATAATGGCTTATTACTTGTGCTACCACAAAGTTAAGCGTCTTGTATAGAATAATCCATGCATAGAATGGATGAATGAATTTATAAGCCTAACAACTTCAATATATTAAATCTATAATATATAGAAAAAAATATCTTACTCTGGTGTAGCAAAAGTGATCACCTATTTTCCCTTAAAAAAGCTATGAGCAGATGCGAAATAAAGCAAGGAATTTTATTAACTATTCCTGTCAAAGATTCCACGCAATCCGCTTGATTAAAAAGAAAGAAACAAACAGATAAAGTTAATTCATATTTCAAGTACATAAATGAGTAATAACACGAATCAGTTATATTTTGTTGAAAATGTTTGTCTCATTTCAAATTATAACTTCCGAGTAGCTACGTAACTTTACAACTGAAATAAAGCTCATCGTTGTTACTTATTGTATTCAAAACCCAAGGAAATTTTACAACAAATAAATATGAAATTATAAATAAACGAAAAAATATAAAGCAAACCTTTAAATAAATGAAAGAGGATATTTTACACCCGCCTCACAACCCTTCATACCCTACAATTGCATTCAACAAAACTCATTTGTAATTATTCTTACCTACTACAAAGACATTCGATTGAGATGCAACTTAATGACACTATCTCCTTGGTGCAGTGGTTAATGGATGTTGTAGAGACCCGGATTCGATTCCGGATGAACACCAGTAATTTAGTCTCCATCTGGCTAGGTAAAAAAGGTTAATTACTAGCCAAGAACAGTTAAACTTTACAGATGTGAAATGTATATGCCCCATATCCCATTAAGGGAAACAGAACATCATTTAATCTTTTTAAACTGGGAAGTATATATTACAAAAGAATGGACACTCAATTACCTTCCTGTCACATAAGAAATACACATACTTATTAATCCTTCCAACCAACCAACATTTAAGTCCCAGCAAAACCATAATTAAATAAAAAATCATAAGCACTTTATAATTACGAGTTGTTACCGTAATAAATGACGATAAATTAACCTTTACAGGCCGCTATTTAGCCATTTTCTTTCATCGCAAAAAGCGGATTACTTTCATAGAAGTTTCGCGTCTTGCTTAATCTCAATAAAAGCTGTAATCGTATCCACCATAATTATGGATAGTGCATCTACACGACAGAGGATCGTAAAACGTGATATCAAGAGGGAAGATTCCAATTTATTTTTTTTACCCCACCGTACGTTGCAGGGCTATGCAGTAAAGTTGAAATCGTAAAGTTACGACGTCTGGCCCGGATGGCTGCTACTATTTGTCGCTCGATTGCTGCGTGAGATTGAACATTGTGAGTTACAGGATATTTCTTTTTGAACAAGGTTTGGAAAGACTAGCGTGTATTAGTGAGAAGTTATTTTCAACAGTTGTATATTGTACAACACTTGTATATTGTTCACAATTTTAAATTTTCTACTGATTATAATAATTATAAGTTTTCATTTATTTATTTTATGATGTAAATAATGTGTGGGTAATACATTATTTATTACTTACTTCTCTATTAGGTCTATCTCTATCAATTAATAATAATAGTTACTTGTATTTGTAACGAATTATTATTATTTTTGAAGTCCTTTATCATAAAAATTCATAACAGGTGCGGTCCAAATATTTTGAATCACAATGATTATTAAACAAATCACCATTACAAAAGTTAAAAAACTTTATAAATCCTATGATTAATTATTATCAAGAATTTCGCATCCGGCATCCGAATCAAAACGCATAGTAAGGGTCGTCCTACAATAATTTACTAAGGATAATAAAGGTTCATTTTTCACTAGTTCAAATTGGACACGGTGTGGTTGGTTTTTTGTTGCATTTTTCTAGTTGAGGGGATCACAAATTACACCTTCTATCGTGAAGATGAAATAGCATTAGATCCCTGTAACGGGGCTTAGAAATGTTTTCTAAAGGAAATGAGATGCGTGCGTTTGTGTCATTATAACTGTGTCAGTGTATTCCTAGCCTTAGAAAAGTTCTAAACAATTTTTTCTTTTGTTTGGAAAAAAAAATCTCATTAGGATGTTAGGCTGTGTTTAGATGAAAGCGGGTCAAATTTTTATCGAATTTGTAAAACATTGTCGTTCTTCAATTTATATCTAACTTGCAACTTTGTTGATTATATTATGGTGAAAATATGGTTATGACTTAATTCTAATATTTAATGGTTACAAATAATTTCATAACCCATAACCAGTTATTACCGCCGTAATTCAGTTATCGCATAAAATCATAACTGTCACGCGTAAGTATAAGATTATTTACAACAATTCAATTTAAAATTAATGGTTTCACAAATAGGTAATGTATTTTAGCATTAATCTGGGGTCAGGCTTGCTGTGAGAAATTTTCATATAATATTATTAATAGCGTGTTCCTTTCACCTCTATTGAGTTGATGCAAATTACGGAAAGGAAAACAGATTGTTTATAATTTCCTTTATTGAGGGAATTGATGGTATATGAAATATGTGTTTATGTACATACTTATTTTATTTTATGACATTATTACGAATAGATTTAGATACAGTTGTAGATAATGCTTATTTATTATGTTTATTGTAAAAGATATATATAATTACATCCCAATATAATAATATATATATCTACTATAAATCTTAGCATGAAAGTTGAAACACATTTCAATTGGGATTAATTATAAGAAGTGTTTCTTGGAATCCCGTAATTTATTATAATACCTTCAGTATTTTAATAAATATAACAATATTGCTTTTCGTATTCTTATAGCTTTTATAATTTCAATGTGGTATTATTATTTAGCCGTGGTTAAAGTAATACATATTTTTTGTACCAAATAGTTTAGTGCAAAAGTCAGAAGTAATTAAAATGTTTACAATATATCAAATATCAACCAAATACCACCATGATTGACACCATGTGGCCAAAATATGAGTCCCATAAAGTCAATCATAAAAATTTCGCCATAACGTCGAGCAATCTTATTTAAGATGTCGTTTTAAGACTTGATTCATTCCCCCAGATGGTACTCGTAAAACAACCCCAGTACATGGCTATCAATGCTTTATTATGGGGGGAAAAGTTAAACTGTATTGTATGTGGACTTCATAGAAGTTGGTTTAGGATTGTTGTCCCAAATGTGTAATCAATGTTTGATAATGGTGGTGTGATCTGATATTCTTTTACTATTTTTAAAGTGAAAGTGGAGAGTCAATTTTCAAGGTTACGTCATTGTAATGCCGTCGTCCGTCACGTCATGGAGTAAGCGACGATTTTTGTATCTTTGAAACATACCTATTTTTTTTAAAAAGAGATATTTCACACAGAAAAATGTAAAATAAAACTTAATTTATTTCGTGAAGTTTGGTTACTTCACGAAATATAATTACTTAAGTAGTTTTTTTTTGCAAGAGTAACACATGGCATTATCTTTGAAAAAAATAATAACTCATTCAATGAACTAATAATACTTATGTAAGTATTATTACTTCATCATAAAAACTACTTTCAAAAGGGCGTGAAAGTAATGAACATAATATTCGAAGGTAAGTAATTTATTTTTTTGATAACACGTTATTACGTATAATGGGATAAAATTCATATCTTAAACATGACTATAGCAAACTTTTTCACGCCAATTATTTTAAATTGATCAATCCAAGCTTACACGAAATAAATATCTACTTATAATTTAAATATAATCAACGTGCATTATATTCGAATATTATGAGTCGAATATAAAAATAAAATAAAAATAAAAAATAAAAAAGCCTTTATTTCTCTTTTCACAATATAATCTTACATGCTAAATAATAAGGTAACATTAACTTATTTTAATATACTACACTATAGTTGGACTTATAATTATTAATATAAAAAGAGTTATACATAAATAGATTTAGTGATTGTAATATATATCTAATAAAATGGTAACATAAGAGAACCCCTTTAAGCAAGGGTGAAGGCCTCCTCCAGACTGTTCCAGTGGTCTCTATTTTGCGCTTGTGCCATCCACTTTTCGCCAGTTATTTTTGTTATGTCGTCCGCCCAGCGATATAGGGGTCTGCCGTGTTTTCTTTTGCCTTTCGGACCAGGCCAAGATGTTAGGCGTATAGTCCAACGGTCGTCCTTCATTCTGGCTATGTGGCCAGCCCAACTCCATTTCAGCTTAAGTGCGTATGATAGGGCATCCTTAAATTTTGTTTTGTCTCTTATAGTGGTGTGACGTATTTTTTGACATTTTCGTATTTTAAGAATGCTCCTTTCCATACTACGCTGACATGTTGTTAATTTGTTTTTGACTCGTCGGGTGAATTTCCATGTTTGACATCCATATGTGAGTAGAGGAAGCAAAGGAGGAAGCAAGAATTATGTTTTATAATAATTTTAACATACTTCTCCTTAAGAGCAATATAATCTAATATTTTTTCACTACTTAGGGCCGATTTTTCAATGCTTGGATAAAACTTATCCGTCCAATAAAGTATTACACGATAATATTAAAATGTCACGTAAACTGTCAAATACGGGCAATTAGAATACGTTTTTAAAATGGTAGTTTTATACATTATCCGACGAATAAGTTTTAACCAAGGATTGAAAAATCAGCCCTTACTCTTATTATTCATCTAGTACACAGTATACAAATACTATTATTTATTCTGTGTCTATACCACGTATCAAACAACAAATAACATCTCCGAAACCTTACAAATAAAATTACCACAGTAAAAATTACATAAAACCTCCAAATACAAAAAAAATAATTAAAACCTCCACTTACAAGTAGAGGAAGCTTTTAAATATTTCCTCAACGTAGCTGTCAAACCACTGGAGCAAACGAAACGTGCAGACATGCCGACCTTTTAGTGTAATCCGCATAAACGTCCGACTGATGTTTCACTTGCCGATATATTTACTAAATGTAGTCTGCATTATTTATTACGGAACACAGATTATGCAAAACAAACTGAATAACATTTTAATAGTCAAACCACAGTCTATAATATAGGTAAAACCATAGATTACTAAATACTTAAATAGCTACTACGTGTAAAAAGATTAATGTTTTACATTCGCATACAGATACAGTATTCGTTGATAGTTAAATAAACGCCAACGTTTGTAAGTCAATACAGATGGTTGTTTGTTTGGTACTCTTTCACGCAAATAATAAGTATGTAAGTATCTGAAGACATAGGCTTTTTATCCCGAAAAATCACACAGGAACGGGAACTATTGCGGGTTTTCTTTGAAAACGCGGGCGAAGACGCGGGCCGCGGAAATCTAGTTAAATTATGAAATCAAATAAAAAACAATATTTAAACATATTGATATTCTTCAAATGTTCAATATGGCTCAATTATTTCAAATATACTAACACAGAATATATTACCTGAATCCTTTAAAATTAATGATTTGACTTGTTCCTATTAGTCATGGTTTCTATAGTCCTTTTCACCTATGATGATTCCTGTGACACTTCATCGTGTTCCGAATTACGTATTTTATGTTTAAAACGCCAAAATAATTTTAGTGCATAATATTTTTATTTTATAGCGGCATTATTACCAAAAATATAAAAATTAAACATCTTACGCTTATAAATCAAAAACAGTATTGTTTAGTTTAATTTAAAGAAAAATAAAAAAAAATAATACAAAAATATAATACCTACGCAATTCGTGTACATGAAATGGATCGTTGAAAAATCATAGAGTTGGAAAATCATATAATCGGCGCCCATCTTGTGATCGTTTGTCAATCGAGTCAATCGTCTGTACGAGTGCGTCAGCCTTGTATACAAGTTGCATTTTTATATTGATACTTTACTGTTCTTGTTACTAATTGTTATTGTTGACTTTTTGTTGCTGTTGTTTGCTAAGTTTCCTTAGTTAATTGTTGGCGAAATGCCGAAAAAACTAATTTTGGTACTTTATTCAAATCGATTTCATTTCCATATAAAATATTATCGATTATCGGAAACAATTGATACGATTTCAGCAAGGACATGTCTACACGTGTCAAAAATCGATGTGTCACAGAAATCATCTTAGGTGGAAAGGACTATAGTTGTATTTATATTTTTTTTTTGTATTATTGAAAAACAAAATTTATCTATAGTCTACATAAAACTATAACATTAGTTGTCTCATCGATCAATATATTTATCAACAACGAATTGGGGTTCTATGTATTGATGAATTATAGATTCGAAACCTGTTTTATCCAATTAGAAGATTTTAAAAGCTTGTTCTTAAGACTGATTAGTATTTATATTTTACTAGGTTTCCGCCCGCGGCTTCTCCCGCGCAGTGAAAGAAAAACCCACATAGTTCCCGTTCCCGTGGGATTTCCGGGATTGCGTCATTTTCCCGAGATAAAAAGTAGCCTATGTCCTTTCTCGGGTATCAAAATATCTCCATACCAAATTTCATGAAAATTGGTTCAGTATTTTAGGCGTGATTGAGTAACAGACAGACAGACAGACAGAGTTACTTTCGCATTTATAATATTAAGTATGGATTGATTTTATTTCTATGATTTATGTCTTATCGTCTATCGATAATAAAATTGAAGATTGTTAGTATCGAAAGTTGCTTTTATAGACATTTTTGTGTGTCTTCAATAATGACGAAATAATTTTCTATTTATAAATAAATCAAAGTTAAGCATAGTCGCGTAAGAATGAAGTACAATGTCTTCATTGATTTTAAAAAGCTTATATCTCTGCTTATATTTTTCTTTTAAAACGTCGTTTAAATATTATCTGCCTTGAAATGCCATTCCACTGGTGACTTACAGAATTTAAATTTTTGGTTTTTATTTCTAGCTTTTTAATAAATCGAATATACATACTCAAATAGTATAATGTAAATAGCAAATTACATTGCAATAATTCGCAACATTCTATAATGAATAACAACAAGAGAAGTTCTAGACAAGACAAATCGAGATAATTAAACACGACATCAACAAGATTATGACATTTGTAAATTCATCATTACCTTTACAAACCAAAGCCCTTTACACTTTACATTTGACATATTTATACGTCCATGTTCATACATGACTCGAGTGACCTTTATAGGAATAGTATTAGTTTAACATTCGACATTATTCGTACATGCTTTTCTATGTACACATGTTGTGTTCACTAGCTGTTATTTAGGACATGGTCTGTTAGACATTAGGAAAACGTATATTTTAAATATTTAAGTCAACAATAACAGAATATATATATCCAATAAGCTGTTTTTACTATGTCGCTGGCACTTCATCCCGCTCCGACCAGAGATAATTTTTTGGAATAGTTCTATATAATTTTTCGTAATAATAGTGACTTATCAGCAAGTAAATTCAATTAATGTATCATAATTATAAAAACTTAAATTAAAAAAAAAACTTAACTTGCAGGCTAATAAAAAAAAGTTAAATTGGTTTTACGCTAAAATCTGAGAGCATAAAATAGTTAAAAATTACAATACTAGAGAAAGATAACAATTAAAGTATTCATCACTGGGATCCCAGATTCCCTCATTAAACCACAAAACCGCAAAATTACCTGTTAATGGCTGACCCAAGTTAACAATAGGTTTAAGTAAGGTTTAACTTTACACTGTCGTCGGCATCTGAACCTTTTTTGTCAAATACGCCGACAACACCATAAATTATAGTGACCAACATATCTTGATGTTTTATCATATTGTTATTGCAAATTGCTTTACGGTTTTTGTAATATTCATAAATTATACTACAAGATAAAGGAAAACGTAATGCAAAAATTTGAACGTATCCGCGATTGTTGTGAACCAAAAAGAAGAGCTATAAAGTGAAATTGGTTTAAAGATTACTTTTTTTTTTTAGGTATGTTAACATTTTTACATTCACGTGTTTCAAGATTAAAGAAATTTCTATTAACGACTTCCAATAACAGAACAAACAACCAATATGCTTCCAAATATTAGTGTGCATACCATTCCATTTTCAGCAAACAAAAAAACATACAAAACGAGCTTCTTACGTCACATCACCCAAGCAGCTTATCTTACAAAAAGGTGCAAATGGAGCCCGCCACTTAACACCACAGATTAAATAATTGTACAATATATTTATAGTCTGTGCTTATTCTATATCTTTGACAGAAGCCCGCGCTTTTTACCACAATGAAATTTTATTGCGTTTAGTGGCCATTAACAGGTTTGGGGATTTATAAATCGCATTTTCAAAAGTAAATGTTTTGGGCAAATAATTTGTCTGATAATTTTATTGTAAGATGGATTATTCAATTGCCTTGCTAATAACTTTTTTGTAAGTATTGTTTGTTCTTTGTATGCACAATGAGCTTTTTTGTTTGTGTGTATTTTTGTGTTCAAAAACTCAATGGGAGGTGTTTATTACTGACTGTTCAAATTTTCAACTAAGAATGAATAATAATTATTTACGAGAGGAATTTATAATATTAAAAATCTATTAGGTATCTGACATCGCTCTAAAAGTTTTCCTGAACTTAACATTGTTTAATGCGACATTTTTTCTATGATAAAATTTAATAAAGTAACACTTATTGTTTTAATTATTAAAATTGTAATACACATGTAATTATAATAAGCGAATATAGAAAGTTGTAAGCAAAGGGTCATGCCCCCTTAATAGGAACGGGGAGGTCGGAGGACGATGATGGTAATGCACAATTTCAGGGGCCAACACATTGGGCCAAGGTATAAACGAATAGAGCGTAACACTTGTTTTAAACTATATTAATTATTATTTGTTTCTTTTTCATGTTTTTGCTAAAACAAGATAATATTTTGGTGGTTTTGATTTTCAATAGCTTTAGGGATGAAAAGTCTTGCAATTAAACTAAGCCAAAATGAACCAGAAATTTCAAATACTGAGTAGCTTGCCTATTATTGAAATATAGCCCTAGTAATAGCTGACATAATGAGTATTTAAAATAGTCACAGTATAAAAGGTAAGTACAGATACTGAAGTATTACAAACATATTAAACAATTCGCAACACATTATTCAATTTACGTCAATCGTCGTAAATCGCTGTATTCCTATGACTTGTTCGCTTCCTACGTATGCACAGTCACGACCCGACCGCTACCTCTTACAATGTGTATTTAAATCGTCAAACTATGTTCATTTCACCTCCGCCAAGTAAACGACATTATTTCTGTACAAAAATACAGATTGCAAATATTGTTATTGTCATAGTAGAGAACATTTGCAATACGTGAAGTGCAATATTTTGTCTGTGTTTAGATTTTATTGTCAACTTTCTCTAGAATGTCTAAGAAGAAAATCAGAATTGAAGAAGTCTATATTAATTTTAATTTAATATTTTTGTACATATTGACGACTGCATTTATAGAATCTGTCGATAATAGCTTTTATTCTTATTTTATACAATCCCAGGTTGTATATATATTATCCATCTGCTTAATATTGTAAGATCTAATTTAAGTAATATTATCACAACGTCAAATAATAATTAAGATTATAACAAATTAAACATAATATTTTATAACATGTAGGTACCTACAATTATACTTTTAACACATAATTAACACGCTATGTAGAGCTTTATCAATAATTCTGATCTCAATTATTACACTAGGCATTATAATTAATATCTATAGAAACCAAGTTATCCATAAACGTTTCCAGTTAAAAATGGCTTTAAGATAAAAAAGGAAAATGGGCTGCTCTAAGCACCTGTGAGGCTGCATAATTGTGAAAGGAAACTAAACTTTAACTACTAGAAAATAAAGTTGTTTTTAATTTGAAACGTTCCAACAATGTTGATCCAACATTTGTCCAACACATCAAATAAATTCGACGCGTTTGATTTGTTTGTGAAAGGCATATAGTATGGGACCGACAACCAAATTAAGTTGACCTTTCAATTCTTTACTAGTTGTTTTAAAGTTGTATCTTTTAAACTGGTCGGCTTTGTATGTACTTTGTCATTTGAACGACTAATGTGTAAACAGATAAATGGTCATTTCGGAACGAAAGTAAATCATAAGAAGGGTTTTAACTTTTAACTCTCTGACTGGTAGAGGCGCTAATGAATACTATTTTACTATTGGGGATAATTTATATTAATTATTAATATATAGGATAAGAGTTTCATGTTTTGGAATATTTAATAACTGAAATATTTGAAATTCGACTAGCTTTTGGCTTCCGCATGCGATTTTTCCGTCCTTATTTTAGAACTACAAAAAAGGATCTCAACTTCTTTATAAAAAATATAATTACAATAACATTTCAGTCTATTTAGTTGTTAAGTACAAACATTTGAAATTGTCTTATTTATGTAAAAAGTTCAACAAAAATCACAAAAAAACATAATGAAGACAGCACAGCTGGTAATCCGACACAGGATACTTATAAACGCTAAAATTATCTCTAAAATCACTGCAAATTCCGAAGTACAGCCAAAACAATCGTTTAGCATCACGCATCAATTCATTAACTAAAAGCGACATGGAATGAATGAAATTCTTACGCGGCGGGAATGCCGCATCCAGATTTCATTTTTTATAGCAGCTGTGTTGATAATTTCAAATTCGAATTTTAAAATATCGAACGTGATTTTTTTTCTTTTTTGTTATAACAAGATGTCTATGCCTAACAGACTAAAAAAGGTACGTAACGTTTTTTAGTCTGTTAGGATTGCGATGACCAAGAAGCTTATATGCGATGATGTATTGAGATTATGCCTTGCCATGACTAAAAAAATATTTAAAATAAAAATTAATTTTTATTTTATTGATTAATACATAAGGAAATTGAATACTTGAAGATTAGTAGATACTATCTTCTTCCTTGTATAAAACATTGTGTGATATTTCGAGCATAAATATGTAAACAGTGTTTAAATATGGTTTAAGTGTAAACGACCATTCTACACAGTAATGTCACAAATAAATGTAAGATTAATCCGCGTGTGTCACTGTCACTAACTACAGTCTAAATCCGTGTTTATTTACTTGTGGTTAAGCTCTAACCACAGTGTGTGATTGTCAATTCTGCTAAACTGCTGTTAATTGTTTTGTTTCATCTTTTGTGGTAAATCGGAGTTTAATTTTGTATGAGAACTGACAATAGTATAACAATACGACGGTTAAAATAGATTCTTATGTAGTTCTTGAAAGATGAAATGTGTGCACGACACCTAAAAATAATGAATAATATGCCGATAAGGAAACTTGACTACTGAACTACTCAAATACTATGATGATCTTTCCTACTTACAATACTACTTATAATACCTATTTATTATGTGCTATGGTTAACTATAGACAATACTAGCATCCACAGAACATCTATAGTCTATAAGTTCATAGAGTCGCCTCTTGTCAGTTACATGTTCGCAACAGATCGAATAGTCCCAGCCTTAGTCCTGTACGAGCCAAGTGAGCTATATCACAAGTCTGCCCGCGATTTTTCTTACTAGTAAATCACGGAAATCAATCATAGTAGGTACCTATTTATTTAGTGCTATTATAAACTATAGACAATACTCGCATCCACAGAACATCTATAGTCTACACTCTATGGAGTTTAGACTATAGATTCCTAGAGACTTCCTATACACTCTTGTTGTCAGTTACTCGTTCGCAACATAAGTATCGTGTAGTCCCAGTCTTACGCCTGTATTAACCAAGTAAGCTATAACTCAAGTCAGCCCGCGACCTTTCTTACCCGTAAATCACGCTCTCTCCTGCGCACGAGCATGAAAGTGAATACGTGTGTACATAGCTTTATTTTATACAACGCTTATTATAATAAGGTGGATCTTAATTTGCACTTATTTCTTGTCAGTTAAGTTTCATTACAATATAAGGTTTAGTTTCAATGTTTCTTATGTGGTTAATTAATCATAGGCCAGTCCAACAGGCCAGTTTAATTTATACGTTTACTCTCTTTATTATGCATTAAATATGACAATACAAGTCATATCCTATTAATAATAATATAGGTACTCGGAGTAGGTATATTTTTCATTCAATTTGTTACTAATAATATATTTCACTTCATAACAACAAACTTGCTACTTACAGTTTAGTGAAATGAAAAACAAAATTTACCGCCTACAAGTCTATAGATAAAAGGCGTATTTACGAAACTGTCCAGTAGTATATTTAAAGCCCATACAGAAAATACTCAACAGAGTCGAATGTTTGGAACAATACAACCATTTGGCTGTCTTTTATTTCTATGAAAAAGGGTTTACTGTTTGCTGGGAAATGCATTCCTACAAATAAGTATTATGGAATTAAACACAAACCTTTGGGATTTTTTTATATGAGATAACAAAAATAAACATACTTTGACTACATTATTTCCTCTTTCTTTTATAATTAATTAAGGTAGTACCTAAATAGCTTTCTAAAGTAAAGCATAAATGAGCTATGTAAATTATTTTGGTAGTTTGGTTGTCTTAAAATATAATCTACTTGAAAATAACTACAACAAAATTATTTGCGAGAGAAAGCCTCATGCTTTGCATGCAGCATGCTTTTAAAGTTATACAATTTTTTGTAAAATTGTAATAAAGATACAAAATTTCATTAAGTTTTCAAATTTATTTTAATATGTTTACAAATATTCATTCCCACTAATTTTGTTCCTCTTTTTCTACTGTCGTACCTAACATGAAAGTCACTGAATATTTTGTTAACGTTCCAATAATCGTTTTTATATTTAAATATTGATTAACGCAAACAAGTTCTAATTTTAGCAGTCTGTCATTTTTAACTACACTGCAAAATCAGAAAGAGACAGAGATAGTTAATTAATAGAGGCCCTTCCAACGGGATATCTTTTATCCCCCTTACACATGGGCGTGGTCTATACGCATTTAAGATTATAATAATTATAGTTCGTAAATGATGGACGATCTTGATAGAAATTGAGTGAAACGATATCTTTCGATCGTAATTGGTTGGTAAAATATAATTTTCATGTTAATTTGCAATGATTTAAGTGAATGTTCGATGTTATAATATTACTTTTATATATTGTATTTAATAAATTATTGCTACTTGTCTTATGCAATGCACAAAATACATAAAAATAATAATACATAAAATACAACTGCATATTTATTTATATTAATGTAGACTAAACAATAACTTCAAGTTTCTCAAAAATAAACAAAAGCTCTACAATGAAACATCAAACAAAACTACATATAAGTAGGTACTAAAACATTTCTACTTACAGATACCAAATAACAGATTATTTGGCTAACCCTGTATTCTATCATAGACTAATGGCGAAACAGAACCAGTTTTGAAATGTTAATTAAAACTTAAATACCATCGTACTGTTTCCAACTTTCCAAATTGAGGCCGAATATTCCCGCAAATTCTCAGACATTGAACTAAATATAAATTAAATCTCTTCAGAGCAGTTTATTAAAAGATTATCAGTTAATAAAGACAGGCTGTTTGAGGCGTAATTAAACTTCGTTGTTCTTGTCTGCTTTGTTTTGGAGTGCACGTTCGATATTGTTTATGATACTTTTTTGGTATTGTTAATTTTTGATAACATTGGAAAACGGAAGATAATTGGATAGGTACCTACTTTATAACTTTCGCATGTTATTATCAGCTCGTTTGAAAAGCAATGCCTAATACTTAAGTATAACATTTGCAGATACAAATAACACGAATAAATTCTTATTTTTGTATGTTTTATTAATTTTATTTCAACAACTTATTTTATCGACCGATATTTAAAAAGAAATATATTGACGCTGTATTTTTTTTTCAGTAAATACAATAAATCCAATCTTAAATTAATAAATAGAGAGCAAATGGTGTGGATAAGACTAGTACATATTTCACAATAGACCGAACCTTACAAATAACAAATATGTATACCATTTCATCTGCTTACTACTTCGATATAATAGGACAGAAGTGCGACAACCATAATATTTCTGTCTCATAATAAAACAGCACAGTACAAAAGTATCCATTCGTTAGATTTTCACATAAACCATCTCGATGCATAACACATTTTTCATCAGGGACCTGACAATAACTTTTTACGATATGTTTAAACAAATATTCGTTTCCCACATCTCAGCAACTATGTAGGGAAAAATCTAATTAAGTTAAATAAAGCAGGTGTTCATAATAATGTATAATAACAACGTGAGCTGCGGGCTAGGCGATAACGTTGCGTTGGATAGGGTTGTCAACGCTAAGTTATAGACATAAAAAAAATATATTTTAATCTATATGTAATGCAAGAAAAGTTATAAAGTCGATGGTAAGAATGAATCTTACACAAAAACCTTTGTATTGAAAATATTATCTACGATAAAAGATAACAAACAAATTATCAAATAATATCTTACTTAGCAAGCTTCATTTATGAAAATTTTCAACAAAGAAAGGAATAAAGGCAAATTTTCCTACCGCTCGAATTCTAGCAGCACGTATCAAGCAGAAATTTATATTTTTTAGGGTTCCGTAGCCAAAATGGCAAAAACGGAACCCTTATAGTTTCGTCATGTCCGTCTGTCCGTCTGTCCGTCTGTCCGTCTGTCACAGCCGATTTACTCGGAAACTATAAGTACTACAGTGATGAAATTTGATGGGAATATGTGTTGTATGAACCGCTACAAAAATATGACACTAAATAGTAAAAAAAAGAATTGGGGGTGGGGCCCCCCATACATGTAACTGAGGGATGAAATTTTTTTTTTCGATGTACATACCCGTGTGGGGTATCAATGGAAAGGTCTTTTAAAATGATATAAAGTTTTCTAAAAAACATTTTTCTTAAAGTGAACGGTTTTTGAGATATCAGCTCTCAAAGTCGTAAAAAGTATGTCCCCCCCCCTCTATTTTTATAACTACGGGGTATAAAATTCTAAAAAAAATAGAGGTGATGCATGCTAATTAACTCTTTCAACGATTTTTGGTTTGATCAAAGTATCTCTTATAGTTTTTGAGATAGGTTGATTTAACTGTAATTTATTATATTTGCTGCTACGGAACCCTTTGTGCGCGAGCCCGACTCGCACTTGGCCGGTTTTTATAGTATTAAAGTCATTGTGGCAACCCTAGCGCTAACCTTAAGCTAAGTCTGCATGAGTCTAAGCATTGCATTAGAATTTATACACTATTGTCGGGGAACGAGACTGTTTTCAGAAGTAAAACACACATTTTATTGGTAACTTTTTAGAAGTAGAAAAAGCTTCTGACAAATATTTTCATTCGTGGTCTGAATATGAATTTCAGGAACGTACGACTTAGTAAAATTCTTGCTTGAAAATTTTAAATGTAACTTCTACATTTCAATAGATACTTGATAATTTTTTTCTTTTTAGCAGACCTTAGAGTGCGCAATTTGTTATTAAATACTTATTTGAAAACGACTGTCTATGTTTAATAGAATTCTCTCTCTCTCTTTTTTTTTTAATTTTCAGAGACTATTGTTCCATCACAGTGTAGATATTTCTCTAAAATATTTAAAATACCTACATAAATCTATATTCAAAGGTTATCAGAGAAATCGCCAACAGCTTTTGAGTTCACCTTTTGTGCAATATTATAATACATTTGCATGAGAAACGATAATTTTAATATATTGTGAGTTGCGAATTGCGATACTTATGGCTCCTTACGTCAAAACGTCACAAATAAATCTTTTTAATCTGTGGTCGCAGTTTTGGCGCGAACACGACTTCCATTGTGTCAATAATGGCGTCAGTAATTATTTTAGATTAATTGCGAATTCAGTTTCTACACTTTTCTAAGACCCTTTTGACATTTGAATTTCATAAAATTACAAGCTCACCGCCCGTGCCGCCGGCTTCAATCAGTGCTTTTTAAACCTATTTATAGGTGAAAACATTAGATATAAGCTTCTTGGTGATAAAACAAATGAGGTTGTAATTTTGGAACATTTTTCGAGAACAGACAAACAAAGAGACGCGGTGGAAGGCTTTGTTTTATGAAATGTATACAGCAGCTGTGATTACAAATACAATATTTTATTAGGATAGATCCAGAATGCTATAAATGTTTTTCTTATAAATAAAATGGAACAGCGAATCAGAATAACGTTTTTATCCGTTAGATTTTAAAATTAAGTTGGAAACACATTATTTTTATTTTAAATGCAGAAGCAAAACAAGAAACAATCCGGGTTTAGCAATAAATTATTAAAATATTGCATACTTATTTATGCATATTATGCAAATTTTATTTATCTCCGGCTTAATTAAGCGCATTCCTTTTACATTGGTATAAAATCGTATTTGACCACAATATTGCTATCCTTCCTTTACAACTATGTTTGAAGAACCAACATTATTATTATAAGCCTTTAGTTGATTTGGAATCGATTACAAAGAAAATATATTGACTACACAAAGTAAGCTAAAAATTTTCTCTGCATTTAGTTCGTATTTTTATATTAAATATGAGAAACAAAGTTAATACATAAATTCGACGGATACCTATCTAGGGGTAATCACAAAATAATGCGCTAATTAACTATGATGTTGATTTTATAGACGTTAATATCAGTGAATGTTGCATAAACCAATGCAATGGTAACAATTAACAAATCTATATCTATACAAAACAATAGCTAAACCTGTCAAAAATGAATACAATCATAACAGATAAGATATTTTTTTGATCGGTAAGCCATTGCTTGACAAGACATTTATTCGCCGTCCTTATCATTAAACTATAAGTACTATTCAATAAATGCCAAAAGACTGATTGCATCCTTAATTTTAAGGTTATTATTACAAGCACACCTACATTATCAGTGTTTCATGTCACTATCACTACCATTCACACTATAAACCAGCATTGTATATCAAACATTAGCATTAGTAGTTCGTATTAGATTTCAATGCAAATGAGATTGAGACCACACTCGATACACAAGTGACGACGTTTTTACATCGACGTCGATAAAAATCAACTTTTTGTCGATAAAAAGTTGATTTTATCGGGCACGAGTGACGGCTCATTTCGTGCCCGCCCTCCCGTTTATTGTTATTTATCGATAAATATAGTGATGTGTACAATTAGGTAATGTGAATGGTTCGTCGTTTTGCAAAATGGTTTAATCTTTATGATTGTCTAAGTACAGTTAAGAATTTGTATCCAAAAAAACTGTCTGCTCGAATTATTTGTGTAATGTTTTTTCTTTGTATTTGAACAATAAAGTGTATATTAATGTTGTGTTATATATATTATCCAAGTTAGTAATACTTCGAATTATTCAGCAAAGTCTATTCTAGGATTTGATAATTAGATAATGGCATTACAATACATTTAATCGTTGCATTTCTCTTTCAATTATAAATGTAGCGACGATCCTAAAATTTCCAATGTTATCATACATTTTTGTATTTAAAATTCTTTTAAATATATCTACATTATATCTTGAAAACAATATACTTAATCTTAAAATTAAAAATTCATAAGATACAACGGTAGAGATTGAATAATAAATTGTACGCAAGATTTTATCACATTAATAACTTCTTTGGTAGCGTCTCAGATAAAAAGGTCAAATTATCTCGATCCTTAAAAAGGAGAAAAATAATAAACACGTTAAAATTACAGTGCGATATACCTATATGAATATTTTTTTAAATATTTCCTAATAAAAAAATATATTTTTGTTATGAATAACGTTTAATTCATGACACAGTATAAAGATATTCACAAACTAATAGGTAACATTTATTCACAATTATTACACGATAATAAATTAACATTCTATTTAGTTAGGATTTAAAACAATAATTTATCACAGAAGACACCGATTTGCAATCTACATACTTACTTAATATGTATTTCGACCGTGGCACTCGTATTAACGGGTAACAAACATCACACAAACCGAACAATATATCAAGCATTTAACACATCATCAAACCAATAAAGAAACAAGAGTATGACTCACATAATAAAATCTTTACCTCACATATAAATCCTCAAAAATTATCACCAAAAAACTCTCTTTATACCTACTGTTGACAGCCACTGTGTCCGTTTAAAATTAATAGCGGTCCTACGTTTTTGGGCTACTATAATCAGAGGTGGTCCACCCTTGCGTCAACGAAATAAAAAACACTAATGCCCCAGTGATATCCTTTTAAATATTTTACCGTGTGAAATATGTATGTAATTAAATTTGGAATGCGCTAACACGGGATACATTATCTGTGGCGTCTGTTTTGAGTGAAACGATTTTTAAAAAGATAGCTATTAACACTTCTGTGCGTTGTTGCCAGTAAAAAAATTATAGTAAAGTTTTTTTTATGAAAATAGTATGAGACATTAATTCAAGAAGTCTCTTTGTTTACATGCAAAGGTATTATTTAAATATGCGTCTGCAAGTAAAATTACAGATTTCACAATTTACATAACATATTAATTATGTACTTAGTTACATTGCCAAAAAAATACATGTAAAAGTTTAAGAAGAATACTTATGATTCGCTAATTATACTACTGAGAGCTACTTTAGAAGACTTGAAGAGAGGTCAAGCGAATGCTCTTACGAAGAAATAAAATTAAAATTAACTTATACGAATAACTGAAATATTTTGTTCGGAAACATTTTTGTCAATGTTTTCTTCTAAAAAAAGAGGCAATATTTTTTGACGTGACAACGTCTTATAATTCGATAGAGCCGGCAGCACGCCCGAAAAAACATGACTCATGCGGCGTTACCTCGCTCTGAGGCGTTCCAGTGCAAGCGAGAGCGCGGAACGAGCGACAAAGAAGCACAATCGTTGTCACGTTCAACTATCGTCAGTAAACCGACTTTACAGACAACCAATTTTTTTTTCTACATAAAATAATGTTTCATTTTATAATTTCTAATCAATTAATGTTCTTAAGTAGGTAGTTAGTCCATAATGTTAAAATATTATTTTTATGGGAACAATTAAATAAGTGCCAAACTTGAAATAAAAGATTTACATGAAAAAAGGTTGCATAATGCATATATACTTCAATATACCCAATGGTATAATTGTGCAAAAATAAAATAAGTTTACCGGGTTTGTAATTTTACATTTTTTATATTTCACAATATAGTTACTACATCCGTAAGCTAAACGATTTCCTACACGAATAAAATCTACATGTATTTTAATTAGTGGGATGTTTGTTATTTACATTGTTTAACATTCAGTAACACGACACAATTTAAAACGGTTGCTTCTCATTCCCACGACTTTCTTAGAAACATACGTTTATTGAAAAATGAACAAATTATACCGAGAAGCTTTAGTTTTAACGTGCGATACGATCTTATTCACCGACTTTGAAAAAGGGGTGTTTGATGTATTAGTTACTTACTAGAACTACGACTACTACTTAGTAGATAATTACGACTTCCATGAGAGTCAATTATTTATTTACATTGCAAATAATTTTGTAATGGAGAGGAAATGATATATTGTAAGGTTGTTACCCTAAAGAATGTTACAATATGTATGATAATATTAATAGGTAATATGTATTTAAAGTCCGAAATATTCAGAACTGGAGAAACTTGAAAATCGGACGAACCGGAAGGCAATAGCTAAAGATCATCAAAATCGGTTCAACCAGGCGAAAATTCTGGGGTAAAAATATACAAAAAATATACAGTCGACTGAAAATATAATGATAAATAAATATGTTTCTCTTCTAATGTAAACACTGCCCAACAAAATCTCAAACTATAACTAGTGAAACTTATCTCAGTACATTCAATATTAGTGTATTATGCATTCATTGCAGTCACCCCACAGTAACGTATGCAAAACAGCCTCGGGATGTACGACCAATAAATAAACACGAAAGGGGTGAAATTAAATATTCATATTTAGTGATGTGCGGATTGTCGATGATTGGACAAAAGATTACGCGTGTTTCTATTGATCAAGAGTCAAGACGTGTTTATGCTATCCAAGCGCATTGTAATGTCTGATGCGAAGTTTCTCAATCGAGATTAGCTGCTGGTAGTCGAAATTCAGTCAGAAAAAGTATATAATTTCTATAGAAGAGATAATAATCATTCAAGTGCTTTGATTATTCGCATGTTTAAAATCGTAAGCAGTGCTTAAATAGGATTTTACATATAGATTATATTGTGAACTGTTCCTTCCGATAGCGATAAACTATGTTAAGGCCGAAACCTATTACAGGATAATATACCATAACTAAAACTAATAAATCGATAAAATATAGTACATCACTACACATTCTAATATCGTAATAGGCAGGGTAAAGACCGAAGCAACTTGTACAACATCACCAAATTAGCCGAACGATGTGCACTAGCCCTTAGGCAAACATAGGGTTGGCAAAAATAACTATTTCATTGTTGTATTTGTGTTTTTTGGGGGCTTTATCATGTTATTATTTATATTTAAAGTAAAAGAGTTATTATATAAATTAAAATATTTATACTTCTTAAGTCTTCTTGACTCTTGTTACAGAAAAAAATACTTATATATTATTTCTTACTCCTACCTCTGTCATTTTAATACTCATAATCAAAACTTTAAATAAAAATTAATTACTTACGCAAAAATTACCTAATTTAAATTTGGTATTGGTATTTTTTCAAGCACATTAAATAATCAAAAAAAGTTAAAAGCGGCAACCCTCAGACATATACATGCAAATGTTTTGTATGCGACGCCTTATAAATGATTTTATCCGGCATGTTTGTGTGAAATATTACTTTGTAAAATTGAATTGGACACAATCTGGCCGAGAATGTTTAGAACACATGTGCTATTTAAATCCCCAATCTAATATCGGTGTTATAGGGTACATGTACAATTACTTGGAAAACTTATTAGTTTTTTATTAATCAAAAAGCTATCAAATTTAATAACTTATTGCTTACTTTTTCATTTGTTTTTAAGAATAAGCGTAACAAATCTTGAATATTAAAACTGTACTTTCTTACCTTTTTAAATGAGATTTTTGTGTGTGAGAAATTAAAGGCAATAATAACAAGTCCGTCAAAATAGTATCATTTATTTTCAGTATTTTAGTTTAATATTTTAAAAAGGCAATAAAATGTCTATTTTACATTATGACTACTAAGTACAAACTACAAAATATAAAGTAATAATATCATATCGTATCACTCACTTCACTAAGCTAAGTATTTAATAATCCATCAGTAATTAATAATTAATTAAAACCACATAATCGCTTGTCTCTCCGACTGTCCACACATTAGTCAAAGTAACATTATGAATGTTGCTCATTGTACGCGACATTTTTTCATCGACACTGATTGTGATCGCGACACGTGTTTTGTGTCAAAAATTAAATTAAACACCATAGACACAGAATATGTACTTATACCATAGACTAACAACGAGCTTTTTCATTTCTGTTTTGACTTGTCTTTGACCTCGCTTTTTACTGTGACTTTGTTTTGACTAAACTTTTCAAAGAATTGAGTTTATTGCTTAATTTTATAGAGGTTTTTTAACAGCGACCCGCGGCTTCGTCTTTTGCATGTGTATTTTTAGCAGGGAACATATTTTTTCAATTAGTATAGATTCATATGTTGCCCCTTGCGCTCTTGTTTAAAGTTTTCATATGAACAAACTTCTACATACTTATTTATAAAATAATAGAATCTAGGGTTGTTGAGGAAGTGCTTATGAGGAAGAGGAGGAGGAAGAGGAATTTTCACACGCAAATTTAGGGGATGCGGATGAGGATGAGGATATTTTTTTGAGGAAGAGGATGCGGATGAGGAAGCGGAAGAGGAAGTGGATGAGGACGAGGATGATAGAAAATTATAATCAAAATTAAAAACCTTTAAAATTAAAAATTAAAACAAGACACTCTCCTGTCTGTACATATTGATATTTTTACTACGTGAAATATGCCAATATTGCCCCCAAAAATACCTTCATACTTTGGCATAATATGGCTTTACACTTAGTAATTATTATTTGGTGTAAAATAGGTAATATGTCTGACAACATTGCCTTTTGTGTGTGTCGCTTAGTTAAATCGGCAACTTGTTGTATCTCGTCGAATATCATGTGTGATTTCGCGGGCAAAAAATGGTGAAAATTTAAGTGAAGGTGAAGACTCTACTCGACTAGGTTTTGTTCGTATGTAATGTTTGAAAATATCTCGACAAAATCTAATCCATTTAGGACACTTCTTTACTGGGATAGATTAGGTTTTGTTGAGTAATATGTATAAACAAAAGCTCATCTATTAGAGTCCGACTCGTGACTCAAATAGTATACATATAATACCGTGAAATATGCCAACATTGCCCACAAGGGTATCTTTGCCCGAAGATCAAATCGTAAGAAAATTTTTAAATTGCAAAATACCTTCATACTTTGGCAACATTAATAGTATTTGGTGTAAAACAGGTTATATGTCTGACAACACTGCCCATTGTTTGTGTCGCTAACTTAAAATAGCAGCTTGCTGTAACTCGTCGAATATCATGTGTGATTTCGCGGGCAAAAAATGGTGAAAATTCAAGTGATAGTTTGTGCATGATGGCTAAAACACAGGATATTTTTACTCATAATATGTTATAAAATAACTTTTGAAGAGTATTTTAATTAATGCTATTATTACCACGGTTGTTTTAAACAAAAGTTAGAATGGTGGGCAAAATTACCCAATACTGTAGCGATCTCTATTTGACAACATATTACATAACCCACCATCAAAAAAAGCTTAGGGTTTGCTACAACAATATATGCACACGATCTAAGAAAAACATATGCTTAGATAATTATATATGAACGTTTCCATAGAAAATTTTTGCGAAAATTGAAATTATTCTAAAAAAGTGGGCAATGTTGGCATATTTCACGGTATAGGCTTTGTAAATTCGCCGCCCGATCGGATCGGCCCCATCGCGCTGCAGCGAGTGCGTTGCCGTAGATACGGCATCCTCATAAATTTCCTCTAAATTTTGAGGAAGCGATAGCGGAAGAGGAATTTTTTCTTTTAATTTTTGAGGATGCGGTAACGGTTGAGGAACCCAAAATATTGCGGAACTTCCGCATTATGAGGAAGCGGAAGAGGAATCCTCAACAACCCTAATAGAATCACATAATTACAATATTCACTTTTTTTTCTCATTTTGTAAAGATAGATTTTCGTCAGCGCTTCTGGTTAAAGTAACATGAGTCATATTATTTTCCTGACACAATGACCAAGACTTTAACTCAATAGTTACAGCTAAGAGTTACTGCTTTCCAAATCGATGCGGTAATTGTCGAAGAAGTTTAATTGAATAAATTAATGTTTGAATTTGAAAAACTCTACTTCTCTATGTTTACAGTTCATTCTCACACGATTAATATTATTGTTTTAACGATTAAAAAGTATCGTTGCCATAATCATTACTACATTTAGTAAGAACAACATCAACCGTATAATTGTGAAAGAAACCTGAAGAACTCACATATACCCCTACCACCTTTGGCACCTACCAAACCCACACTATTTACCACCATTTAAAACTTTCTACACATGACCGAACAATATATCTCTTCTAATTACTATTAGCGTCTTATTTATCACGCACTCAGTAATTAGAGGGTAATTGGCACTCCATAGATAAGAATCTCATTATTTCTAAAAGCCTATTCATCATTTGCCCACGTTTGTAGAACACTTGTAAGGTGCGATTAGCATTTTTTGTAAGTATGTACTGTATAGATAATCAAGATTTACTGAAGAGATAAACTTGTAAAGAGAAAATTATCTGCCTACATTGTTTTGTAATATTGGTACCTTTGGTGTTATTTTTTTTATATTTATAGTTAGCATTTGCATTTAATATGCGATTCCTTATTATTGTGTCATGAAAATAAATTGTCTGATGTATAAAAGAAAACATTACTAAGATTTCGCCCTTAATTCATTAATTTTTATGTCATTAGAAATACTGCAGAAATCCCCAAAATGGACAACCGTTCTTAGCTAACTTTTTAGTTATTTACAAAAGCAAAAAAAAAATACACAAAACTAAACTGCTAAAATGAAGTTATACGTCTTTACACCTTTTACAAATAACATCATCAAAATAAATGATGTACAACATTATCCAAGATGAGTGTAACCGGTCGCCGACGTTCTGAAACGTGTGGAGCGTTTATTTAAATCCTATACTGGGATAAGCTTGTTAACTTGAATATTCTTGTGAAATTATTGGACGCTAGCTAGATACGCATTTATAGTACTGGATGGAACGAATATAATGATAAATTTAATTTTTACTTGCTAAAATAAAAAAATAAAAAAAAAGAATTTATTATTTATAAGTTCAATTCTAATTAGTCATTTAAATATAACAAACTTTTTATAATTAGCTGAGCATCAATATTTTACTTTAAAAAATGTTGAAAACTTGCAGTGCTTTTGAATCCGCGTATAACATTTGACACAAAGAATGCAACTTTGTATTTACGTCTCTTTTTCCTCTAGTGAAACAACAAAAATCTTTTACCTCATTCTTTCCTAAGTAATTATACTTGTTTTGATGTACATACCTCAAGTTAGTAAATATCAATAACAACTAGCTTAATCATATATTTCTTTCTTCATGACAAGGAGTCAATTTCGCATACCTATTGTTTTACTATCAACATTTCAAATCTAGAAGCTTCTAGAATATCTATAATGTATTTTTTATAATTCGCAGATTATAAACATCCATTTCCACTATATAACGGTCATCTCATCTCAGTGTTTACAGTTCATTCATTTGTTTGAATTGTCGCTTCATCTGGCGTAATGATAACATTATTCAATGCGAAATTGTTACGCAATGAGTGCCTTTTGAATGCATACAATTGACACTTTTGCTTCGATAATCTGTGTAGGATTGATTTAACCTGTGCACAAAATAGATAATCTAGGATCGTGATATAAATCTTAAACTCACTTTACATAGAGTTACCTAGAAATCTTATATAAATCCTCATACCATTTTTTTTTTCAAAACTTAAAACTCATGCGAAAATAAGCATTAGATATATACCTAATATGTATTAGGTACAATTGAAATCAAACCTATACAGATAACTGATGCAAAATTTCCAACTCCGGGCTATTTCTGCATTAAAATATAGAATTAAAAAGCAACACCCTAGGTTCATTGATAAACGATATTGTTTATATAGAGTACAATCTCACCTCAATACGTAAAGTCCTTTGTCGTAACAGGCTTTAAATAATTTTAATCTTTACTAATATTATAAAGCTGAAGAGTTTGTTTGTTTGTTTGTTTGTTTGTTTGTTTGTTTGTTTGAACGAGCTAATCTCGGGAACTACTGGTCCGATTTGAAAAATTCTTTCGGTGTTAGATAGCCCATTTATCGAGGAAGGTTATAGGCTATATATCATCACGCTACGACCAACAGGAGTGGAGCCACGGGGGTGAAACCGCGCGGAGCAGCTAGTATTAAATAAAGAATACCAAATTGAACAAGAAATAACTTGAAATTAATTACATCCGATCGCGATTTCATAACTTCCAATCTCCTGGACAAGCGTTATCAAATACAGAAGGCTTGCATCGAAGAAAAATGACATTCATAAACAATAAATTAGATAAACAGCCAGCAAAAGTGCTCATTATCCAAACATTTTATCAACAAAGTATCTCCCATACTATCATCATATTCATTACCACAGTTTTACACCTAAAATAACTACGCAGAAATTATGCGTCTACTAAAGATTACGAACTCAAATAAAAACTCTTTACCGCCGCATAATTTATCCTTTTTGTTCTAAGTAAGGAGGTTTTTTCTTTTTCTTATACGGCGATTAATAGTGTGAGACCCATTTGTAAAAAAGTCTTCAAATAACGATTTTCG
>CAJQZM010025882.1:0-14045 GCA_907164665.1 Colias nastes
GGACTCTGCCTCACGCAGTGAGGCAGAGTCCGGGAATCCATACTACTTCTATAAGAGCGCAATCTCATTGAAATTGCCTCAAAATTATAATAAATAATTGAACAATTTCATACAAAACGCTTTTGTGATAGATGCTTTACAAAACTATTATAATATCTCAATCAAAGCTAAATATCACGTACAACAATGTGGCTATATACTTAGTTATCAAACTCGTGACATTATACCTAATTATTATTCAGATTACATCGCATAACTATTCTTAATGTCATAGTCAACTATACGCTTATATTTTACACAAGGCCATAGATTATGCTTATAATTAGGCAGCATTGTACAGATAAAATAGCGAAGAATTATAAGACTAAAGCGCGATACAATCATCATTTTAAAAAGCTGTCAAGCAATTCCCGCGCTGTCATGTGTCATATTTATTTCTTTTTTTTTCGATAAGGAAATAAGCGTACCTGCCAGTATACATAATCGCCATAGATAATATAAAATACAAAGATAAGTTTAAACGTGCTGTGTTTATGGAAATGACGATTTCATCCACCTAACATCCGTGTTACATTTATCTAATGTGCACCATAATGATATAGATGTTCCGAACAATAATCATTAATGCCCCGCGGTGGGGGTAAAAAACATTTCCGTTTAGGAAAACGAGAAATTACTTCCTTAATCAACTTCTCTTGTGTCAATGACAAATGACTGTAATATTTTTATATCATAATCTAGTTTTGTATTCCGTACGAAGAATATGTTAAGGTGCTAATCTATTTAACGTTAAAAGCGAGGGGTTACCTTTATTGCATAATAAAAGTGGTATTGCATAATGCATACCTACATAATATAACCTGAGTTTTAAATTAGTATTCATTTTAGGGTACCTAGCTACTCTATTAACATGAGCTTTAACTCATGTTATAGCGCCCGGCAAACTTCTTGGCAAAAAAGTAGCACGGTGGGGGAAGTTTGCGCATCAAGTTTTAGTACATTTTTATATGCGCAAGCTTCCCCCACCACGCTAAAAAGTGGCCAAGTTACGTGCCGACAACTATAGCAACGTTATGTTAGTACCGATCTTGAAGATAATATTGACATGGACTCGGTTTCATCAATGACCTATTATACTAGTAGACGCGGCATACGCCAACATCATTGCACTAAAAAACAGCGTAATTAATACATACCTACTTACTAACGCATTATCACCAATACAGTTGTTCTCTCTTTCACTCTCACGCACGAGACATAATACATGTCTCACTCATGTACTTCGTAATAACAACTGCCGATTAAAATATAAAAAGAACGTCCAGCCACGACGCTGAATGGTGCGTGACTAAGTGAAACTCGGGCACTTAGCTGAGTTTTTTCTTGCCAAAATAGAGAGCGGGTAACGTATCTAGCTTTTTTATATATCATAGGGTTTCATAATTCCATATTCAAAAATCTTATTCTTTTAATTTAAACATGTACAATGAAGATGTTTCAAAACACCGGCGCAGATAACACACGGTGTGCGTGTCACTTTTCAAATCGCGCCTTTCTGACGTTTCGTTCAAATTTCGAATGCTCTTTGTTAATAGCTATGATATCTTCTTTTGTGGCGCTAACAATGGCGTTTTTGCAAAGTCCGTATAAATTGCGCTCATATAGATATTTTTTCACAAAAGGCACGGATGAATGACTGCGTGTAACTCTTGGGGTCTTTAAGAGCTCATTGATTTGCTCTGTTATTTTATTAAGTGGTTAATTTTTATAAATGCCTTTATAAATTGAGAGGCGGTGATTTTAAATAGGCGCGGTTTAAATTGCATGTCATTTTGGTTTATTTTTTTCTATGAGGACTTCGTATTTAATTTTGTGTTACTTTTATTTATGCAATTGAACTCGCAGAGAGTGTAAAGATTATTTTAATATTTATTTAACACATTTAATTGTTCACCATAAACAAAATACATAAATATAAACAATACGATACAGTATAGCATAAGAGACGGTCTCATCACTGCCTCTCATAAAATTTTCCTTCAACTCTTACGCAAATCCGCATCACAACATACTCCCACAGCTAATAACCACAGACAACAATTCGAAACTTAATCGTGTGTACGCAGGCTTATGAAACATTATTCCAAACCAACATAGTAATTGCCAAAATCATCGATGACAATTTAAAAAAAAACACGATCGAATAATGACAGACCGCGTGTGCCGACGCAGATGCGCCATTCAGGCATCTTTCAATTATGAAAGCCGCTCTGTAATCATAAAATAATCACCTATTCCCGACATAAAGCAGGTCGATATTTTCTTTATATTGCCCATGTTAGCATATCTCTTTGTATTCGGCCAATGAGTGCTATCAAGGTATAACTTTATATACCTATAAGCTGTGGTACAAGCGTCGTGTGCGTCTTTGGAATTACGTTCGAAATTGCATTGTTTATGGTCGAGAATAAAACAAATACCATAGAGTACAAAGTAGAGAATATTTCGTCTGATTAGAATATGATGGTTGTGTAACCTTTTGAAAATTTCAAATAAAATTCCATAGGCAATCTGTAGGTCTTATGATGGTTTGCGGAATAGGTGCACGTTGGTAAGTACAAACAGAAAAGAACGAAGATTTATATTTTTATTTCAATAGTATCAAAAGTCTATATTAAAGCATAACCTACCTAAGTCCGATGCCCGATGGTAATAGCTGTGGTAATACTGTGGTAATAGTGATGAAACTATTTTTGATTCGAATATTTTACGTAGGTACCTACCTACTTACATTGCATTGCATAGGTTATAGGTAGTATTTTTAGATTCATAAAATTAATATAGCTATAGCATTTATTAACACCCACCTACACAAACATCATAATATACAAAGCAAATATTATTTAGACATACCTCTTTGCTTCCTATTTGAATTAAAATGTAGGCAAATGATGTAAAATATGTCCAAGAAGTGAAACGTCTCAACTCTCATAGACTACCTACCTAGGTAGTTTTATATAGTGTTACTTTTAACACTTTAAACATACCTATTTATCTGTAGGTAGGTACTTAGATGTCTAGTTTCTAAGTCCAAAGGTCCACAGATGTCATCAAATACATATTATCGATCAAGCATCTAGAATTGGCCACTTGTGTTAATGAGTTCGCAATGATTATCCAACATTTGCCTTTTACTTCGTTTCTACGATTATATGACGATTGCCATATTAAAGATACATTATATCGTTACTGTAATGTGAGGGCTAACTGTTGTAAGGGCTTAGATTAACAGTTAGCACCTATTCGTATTCACGTACCTATTATTATTCTACTAGCTTACCGCCCGCGGCTTCACCCGCTTTGTCTAAAACCTAATAAATTATATACTAAAACTTTCCTCTTGAATCACTCTATCTATTAAAAAAAACTGCATTAAAATCCGTTGCGTAGTTTTAAAGATTTAAGCATACAAAGGGACCTAGGGAAATAGGGACAGAGAAAGCGACTTTGTTTTATACTAAGTATGTTGTGATAGTGAAGTTCAAAGCTATGTTTTAATATTTTCTAAGGAAAATTTGATACCTATTAACTTCCCCGAGCTGACTTCGTTCTGCCCTATTGCCCCTTTTGCATGTCTTCTTCCCATATGAAACTTCCTTAACAGAAACATTTAAAAAATTAGCCAAATTGGTAGAGCCATTCTCGAGATTTATTATAAAGAAGTACCTACCTACCTACTTAGATATTTTTATTTTATATCGTTGCATGTGACTTAAAGTACTTTTCAATCCTATCATTTTATTTCTTGTTGTTCCTTACCTAATGGTAGATATACCTACCTAAATGTACCAAATATAGTCATACTGTTAGATAATAAGTAGATATTTAAGAAAGTATTTTTTACACTGACATTTCAGTATGTTCAGAAAGGATTACCTTAAGAATGGCTATTAGTATTTATTAAAGAAATATTATATTTTTATTGGAAATGAATTCCATCATCATCAACCCATTCAACTTACGAACCAAGAAATCGACGTTCGATACCTTTAAAATTCTGCTAAAATGTTGTAATTGACTGTATTCAATACTCGAATAGATAATTATAATAAATATTTTAATGAAGATTTTCCATCGTTTTTGCAGTTTTTTTTTTTATAAATTACCTAGCGCAGATTATACCTACTTTCTTCCATCATCCTACAAGCACCTAGATATTGAAAATTTTAACCGTCGTATCTATTAAACTTATCTCTACAAATTAACGATGTAAAATATTTATTTGAAGTTTATTCAACACTGGCGGTCCGCTCCGGCTTCGCCCGTGGTACATATTTACGTTTTCTCTACATAAGAACCATCCTTTTACTTCAAGGAATATAATAAAAAAAGAATTATCGAAATCGGTCCACCCGTTCACGCGTGATGCCGTGACAACGCGAAACGGGTTTCATTTTTATACATATATACTAGGTTTCCGCCCGCGGCTTCGCCCGCGCAGACAAAGAAAAACCCGCATAGTTCCCGTTCCCGTGGGATTTCCGGGATTGCGTCATTTTCCCGGGATAAAAAGTAGCCTATGTCCTTTGTCGGGTATCAAAATATCTCCATACCAAATTTCATGAAAATTGGTTCAGTAGTTTAGGCGTGATTGAGTTACAGATAGGCAGACAGAGTTACTTTCGCATTTATAATATTAGTATGGATATATAAGATAATGCAACTGTGTTTAATTTAAGAGAAAATGACGACATTTTATTTTTAGATAAAGCTCTAAATAAAATTTAAACGTGCAGTAAGTACCTAGGTGCATAATGATATTAAAATTATTTGCAAACATTCTTCCTATTAATTATAGTCAAAATAAACATCACAAAAATCTAATAATTGATACAAAAGGTAGATAATATCATTATTAAATCTCAATATCGAAATACCTACGCGACCTTAGTGCTTCAGACTTCAGTGCTATCAAACAATCAATCAGTTTTTATTGTTAGAGTTAGGAATTAAAGTTTAATTAGGCAGGCATTTAGTAATAAAAATACACAGTTTTATATTCATGATTCATTCTAAATTGTATTAAAAAAATATTTTCTACCTAAACATTCTTTCTCTACTTTTTTCTCTAATTAGGGTCATTGCGCCTGTTCGCGTCCACATGCCTATTCGCGTCCATTTTGCGGATATCTTTTAGAAAATTCACGAAAATAAGTAAACTTTAAGTAAAATTGTAATAAGAAAAATTTCCGATAATACCTCAATGTATAAGAGACATGCACACATATTCAAAATATGCCTGCGCACCGCCTATCCTATTTAAAAAAAATATTTAATTTTGGCTATTAAACGAGAGAGCTAAAACGCGCGGGATTTTGAGAAAAAAATAGTGCGCAGCGTCGCGTTTGACGGTAAGTATCTTATTGTTAAATGTGAATTTTTGAATATGTAACTGTTTCTTTACTTTGCTAACGAAACATGGAATAGTATGGATTATAAATCAGCTTATTTCTTTTACAATTAATAGCTAAAATAAGGTGGACGCGAATTACTACACCGAATTTGTACAACTTCCATTTTGCGTCCACGGTGGGCGCAAACTATACCTATAGTGCATAACAATAGAACATATTGCGTCCACATTGTTTTTCATTACGTAGCAATGAATTGTTTGTTAAAATATGTAATTTAAAATAGATTGTAAACTTTTGACTAAGACTACAAGTTGATAATTTAAATTTTCATTCAAATTAGCAAATTTTTATGCTATTTTTTCATTTTAAAATGGGTATTCTAAGAATGAGACTAGTATCTTTGAGAATGAGAGTCAATAAGTCTGTGGTTAAGAAAATATTTTAAACAAAGAAGAAATTTAATTCATTAGAAACTAAAAAATAGGGTAGGTAGGTAATCTTAATAGAACTGATTATTATTTATTTACATAACGTAACTTTGTTTTTTGTTAATTTTTAGTTCTATTAATGATGAGAAGATAAATATAAATAAGTTTTTCCAGTTTCTTTACAGTGAATTATATTAATAATAATGTTGATTTTAGGGTTCCGAACCTCAAAAGGAAAAACCGGAATCCTTGTAGGATCACTTTGATATCCGTCCGTCTATATGTCCGTCTGCCGGTCTGTATTTCTGTCAAGACCCTTTTTCTCAGTAACGCGTGGAGGTATAAAGCTGAAATTTATATTGAATACTCAAGTCTACGGTCCCTTGAAGCAGTGAAAAAAATCAAACTTATAAGCCAAAGCAATCAAAAGATACAGCCGTTTATGCTGCAAATTTTCGCAAATTTCGACATTCGCAAGAGAATCAAAACCTACAGGGTACTTTACGCGAACACAGACACTTGAAGTTTGGTACGAAGCAACGTCTTATAGCACAAATAAGGGAAACATTGAAAAAATAATCATTTACAGTTAAAACATATGAAAAAAAACAGGTTAATACGGAACCCTCGGTGTGCGAGTCCCACTCGCATTTGGCCGGTTTTTATTAAATAACTATATTCTTAAATAAATAATTTATTAAAATCTAATTTTTATTTGCCTTTATCTGATAAAATATCACCCAATACACTCTTAATTCCTTTTCTAAGCTGGTGGACGCGAACTGGTCCACGGGTGGACGCAAACTGGAATTTTTGGACGCGATCTGGGTAAAACGCCTAATTCTGCTATTTGTCTAGATAAATAAAAACCACATGATATTTTCAACACAATTGAAAGTAAATCTTAAAATAGACTATGTAATGAACACGTTACATAAATTTTGCGTTGAAATTTGTTCTGGAACATTTTTATTTTCTCCTTCAAACTTTCCAACTGCACTAAGTGGACGCGAACAGGCGCAATGACCCTATTTAAACTTCTACAATTAGGTATTCTTAAAAGTTTAATCTCTATAATAATGGATACAGACTGTTTCATAATATTTATCACATAGGTAGTTTAGATTAATTAATTATACAGTTTGCATAGGGTTAAGTTATTGTTATAAATTGTAGGTTATCCTAATTAGTAAGTACACAATAGGTACTATAAGGATAAATAGAAATATAATGCTAGATAACACTAGGTATTTAATTGAAGTAAAATGTGTAATATGCTCTTGTTACAATTATAATTAGGTATTTTATCAACATAAAATCAAATTAAATTAGGTAGGACCTCGAATGAAAAGAATTGTTTTTCAACTTTGAACACTTTCAACTAGGTAGGTAAGCTTTATTTAATTACATAGGTATAACGAGGTACATTTAAATTTTATTTTATAAAGGTATCTTTACATATTGGTTAAAAACAGTATAAATAGAACAGCAACAACTAACAACTGTAGGTAGGTATGTGGATGTTTCTGATAAGAATTAACCTATTATTGTTTATTATTGAATATTGTTGAATAAACAAATCTCTTGATTGTAACTGTACCGTGCGCGCACGGTAGCCGGCCGATTACCGTAGTCATTGATAATAATTTATAGGTTTTTAATTGAATTAAAAGTTGTAATAAAACAACACAATAACGTTCTAAATCAGGTGTCTGATTCAACACCTTATTATCTCATAATATACCTTACGATTAAGAAAAAAAGAAAAATTCCTCATCATACCTACTTACTGCGATTTTCATAGGTTTTCAAAGCTCATTAAAACTTCGTGTGACTTTTTTAGTTTTTACAAAGTAATGTTATTATTACAAAATGATACATAAACTTACCTCCACTGTCAGCACTATTGGCTTCAAAGGTTTTGCTTGTCATGTGGAAGAGCGCGTCTAACGGCGTATGAGGAGCTGTCCCTTGCGGCGCGCGTCTCGGCTCCGAACAACAGTCTGACGCTGACGAGGACCTTTCAGACGCTGAATCACAGCACTCCGCTGGAGCCATTTCTCTCGGCCTCAATAGACCCAATGCAGCGAGCCTCCAGCGCTCCCCGTCCAGCAGAGCCGCTCCAGCCAAGCGCTGCAACCGCTGCAATCTCTCGAAACCCGACGCATCCCACGGCCTTACAATACGTGGAGGCGTCCTCGGACTATGCGACAAAATGTCCAGTATTGAAAAACTCTTCACTCCCTCACCACGACGCTCCTCCACCGGCTCCGAAGCCATCTTCAATCTCTTCAACGGTCTAAAGTAATCTTGTGGCGATGGCGATCGCGAGGGCGCCGGCGAAGGTCGCCCGACGCTGATGTCGTCTTCGGAACAGCTATGCCCTGACATCGACTCCTCCTCCATAGTTCAATTCACATCCATCACACAACAGTCACAAATGGTACGAGCGAGCACAGTTGACGGATCGACGCGCCTCGATCGACTGACGTAGAGTGTGACAGGCGAGGCCGGGTGGCGGGCGGGGGCGTGGCGAGATTAGCATCCACCAATGGCAATACGCCTCATTATTGCGGGCGCTTTCCCATTGGTTAGTTTTTGTACGTTCGAACGCAGGGCCGGAACGCATGGCGCTCCAATAAAAGTTTTTAATCGGGTGGGATTGGGGGGAAAGATGTGGTGATTAATTTAGTCCGGGCCGGGGCGCGTTTAATTACCGGGATGAAGACGCGCTCTAACTACGACTCCATTATTTAGCGCCGATAAGACTGACGTTTGTCACTCGAGAAATTGCCACTTTTCTTCATTTATAGTTCATCGGTTAATTATTGTCTGTCGCGCTGTCAGCTGGCATTAGATTTATAATGGCCCACGTGCTCCGTCATAGAGATCTAGTTTCTGTGATCTGTGTGCTCCGTCCATTCATATTTCGAACGCAACGTTACCGATGTAACGAGAATCACTAGAATGTAGGAGACGTTGATAAATTTTGTAATGTTACATTTAATTGCCTAGTTAGGTAGGTAGGTATCTACATTTTCCATACATAATGTCAATTATAGATTAAGTATTTAATTTAATTTAGGTAAATAGGTAGTGAAAATAAATATTTAATAATTTGTAAGTTTCTAAATTTAAAAAGGGAATCTTTCCTATGTTATTTTATTTAGGTCTCTTGTGATGTTACTAGGTAGGTAGATACTTAGGTATAGGTACCTAAGTAGATATCAATTGAAGAAGGTATGTATAACTGTGTGGGATAAATTGCATAAATGTTAAGTTCTCTAATAATATCACAGCTTTATTGAATATTGAATATTCCTACGTACCTACTTATCCTACTTATCCAAATGTGAGATATTTTTATTATTTTTCAGTAGAACCGGTCATACCTACATGTAAGCAGATATGGCCATTTACGTAGGTACCTTAAACCTACCTAGGTACATAGGACTGCAAACGAATTAAAAAAGGAAGATCCTATCCTTTTTTAATTCGTAAAACTTATCTCGTACCTACAATTATTTTAGTTATCTAGGTACATAAGTAGGTATAGAATAAATTACCTACCCACCTAAAAAAATAATTAAAATTACCTACCCCAAAAATTAAAAACGAAACCCTCATTTGACACAAGTTTACGCGGCACGGCAGCCATTTTGAAAAGTTTGTTTACATTTCACGCTCCGCGGTCTCGATAACCGTCGTGGAAAAAGTAATCTAATTTGACATTGACTTGTGTTTTTGTTGATTATTCATCATTACATGATGATTTGTTAACCGCACCTGTTATTAATGCGTCTATTGTTCTGTATGTACCTACCTAATGTATTTAAATATAGGGTAGGCTTTTGGCAGTTGAGACCGGAGACGGTAGGTGAGTCAATGGCTAAGTTTTCAATAAATAAAGTGCAGTGTAAACTACGTTTCATGAAAGTTTTCAATTTTGTATAAACATTGAGTATGAAAATCATAGGTAAAAAAATTAATTCAAAACTATGGGAATTCGTAGGTATCTTCCTAATTGGAGCTTATATAAAATGAATTAAACTGCTGTAAACAAACATGCTAAAGTTAAGTGCCTAACTTTATACTATAATAACTTTATACCTACTAAGTATATACAGTACTCCCAAACTGATAATGCGCATAGAAAAATTCGTCACTGTTCGGCAACTGTCATATTCCCCGAGCCTCCGAAGACGATATGTATATAGAGTGGTTAAATGTATTTTCTTCATGCATAGTTTATTAGAATTATGAGTTTTATTGTGGTTTTATGGTAAAAGAGATAAGTAACGAAATTTGTTTCGATAATTCAATGTAAGTTAATAGCGAGGATAAGCCACACGATTGCGAATATATATTTATTGTATTGATTTACTTGGAAAATTCTATACTTAGAACTATTAAAGTGTCTTACTGAAGCTGGCGTGATGATGGATGTATGGGAGGTTAAAATAAGACAAAGTTTATATTTAAAAAAAATATTTTCAAACACTGGATTGTAGAAATCTAATCATTAAAATCTCAGTCCAAAGGATTTACAGAATAAGAGATTATCTCTATTTCTGATATCGTAGAATGATCAGAACTTTCATTATGCTCTTATTAACTTTCACTTTCCCCACTGCTATCTGCTACCTGTGTAAATAATCATTTTATCGGAAAATTCAACTTTGAAACAAAACTAAGAAGGGTATGTAACAGCAGCTCTATATAATTCCATACAGAGATAATACGTGCGGTCACCACCAATATATAAAGAAGACTGACGGATTTTTGAATTTTTTGACTGACAGGCTACCGTCACCTATCGCCCGAATTGTTTTCGATTGTGTATGACTCTGAATTGACTCCTATTTCTTTCGAACAAGGTGCAAGATGCAAGTGCATTGTTTAGGGCACTTACGATTCAATGATTCGGGGTGATTCGGGTGTTTCTGGAAATACGATAATTGACGAAGATCTGCATGCGCATTATTAGTTTTGGAGTACTGTATGTAGGTATAACTATTCGTCGTATTTCGTCAATTAAATTTTATCAATTCAGCTTCAAAACTGATAAAGTTGGGTAAATTATTCCCTCTCTGCTACTTTAATTACGCATGAAGACGCGTATTTCAAAAAATCCTTAAGTTTCTTTTAAACTTTCATACCTAACAGTTATAACTCAGTGTTCCTTTTCATACTTATTTAAAATGTTCCGTTTCTATAATTACCATTTTCTGTGATCTGTGATAATTACAGTATCTCTATAGGATATAGGTAAAATAAATATAATAATTAACTTCAATACCAATTCCCCGCGTCATTTCCCACGACGCCGTATTGTTCATTTTCCCGCGACATGATTGGCCAAGAGTTCCGATTTCCGGTCAATTATTATCCATTATTATAATTCCATTTTTTTATTAACTTATATAGGTAGTATGCTTTTGTAATTTTATAGATTTCTACCCTTAATAATTATGGGAATGGTGAATTATAACAATTTTTACCTATTTGCTCGAAACAATTTTCCTTGCTCGATGTATCTATAATACGTCTTAATTAATACCTATTTATATTTACATACCTATACCCTACTTATTTGTATGAGAAAAAACATTTCTTTTGGTTTTGTAATCCTTTAGGTCCAAGTTAATAATAAGTTAAAGTAGGTAATTATAATAATATATCTACTGTCTACCTAGCTATTTATATGGTAAGTATATGGTTGTAGTCCATGTATTGTTAAAGGCTTTTTATTTAATCTCTGGTAACATTTTTGTACCTACAAAAATATATTGCCTATACCTACCTATACTGTACTATTGAAAAGGTAATCTATACTATCAAAAGCTCCTCTAGTTCCACAAATAGGTACCTACATACTTTCTCTATTTATTACAATTTTATAACACTTAGTACCATACATATTCATCAAAGACGTCATAATTTCAACCAACCTGTAATTACTTCCTATTTACAAATTCAGAGCATTTCCACAGTCCCCTATATTTAATATTTGGTTGGAATTGTAAACGGAAGCGTGTTTCTGTGGTCATTAGGCTCTAAGGGCTTCTAGCTATGAAACTAATGTATGGATGTGAAAGTTATGTTTATGATTGGGTAGTTGATACGATGTGAATAGGTGAAAATTTGTGTTAGTAAAATTCTTGTTGTAGGAGCTGTTAGTTATTAACATAAGCAAGCAGGTTTAATTCTTGAAGATTAAATGATCATCATTGTTGTACGTAATATACCTACCCCAAGTCACATCTACCTATCAATATCAATGTGAAATAAATCCCTTCATTTATCGAGCAATGGATTATCCTGTTATTTTTGTCAGGGATGTGCATTGGTGCTAAACATTTTTAGTTTGCGAATTAGATTATTTTTTGATAAAAATTAATAGATTTATAAATCTACTTTCTTATAAATTATTGCTAAGTGTCTTCTTACAAAGCATTAAAAGAAGTTATCTAACTTTAAATAAAATTGGCATCATAATATCTCACAGATCCCAAATATGTAAGAAAAATCTATACTAACAAAAAAATATAAAGTCTATCCTTACAAGTTAGTTAGGTATACATATAAATTGATAGCTATCAAACGCGCAGACCTAACAGCGAACATCCCAAACCACACTAATAATTTTGGGAGCGGCCATTATAACACGTCTCAATTTGGTTGTAACATAAATTGTAATAAGCATGGATGCGGGTGGTCACACCAGAGGTGAAGGTAATAGCACAGATAATATAATACACATTGATTGGATTGATTTATCCGAATTATATCACTTTTTATGCGTTTTGTGAATTTCGTTTTAAATGCTGTTTGTTTGTGTGTAGGTATGATGTGAGAAGTGCGTATTACGTATGTTTGTGTGTGATAGTTCCGGGTTTAGAAGATGAACTTATTGTAATAATGGTTATCGGTATGTACCTAAATCATGACTTACGGATTAATCACTCAATATTATAGGTGGGTATATACCTACATCGCTCTTAAAAATTATGCGATAGGTTTCTAGATGATAAGTTAGATACCTACTCGAATTATTTAAGGAAACTATTGTGATGTTTCCCTTTCCATTGATCTTTGTTCTTATACGTAAGTACTTAGATAAGTTTTCAATCGTCCTATATGAAATCAGTTAAGTTCTATAAGACGATTTCATTTTTTGATAGATTCTATCTGGGTTATAGGAATCTTCAAACTATATATTTTAAAGGTTGTTCAATGTGCGTGTAAATGCAATTTTTTACATACAAAACAAACGTGTGAAATAGCTCTATATCTAAATTATTGATACCGGAAGCGCCATCCCAAAGGCGTTATGAACTATCATTTGTGGCATCCATTATATCTGTCAAATTTACTTTTTACATCTCTATCTGCACTGAGAAAAAAATTCATTAAAAAATATTGATAACTAATAAAATTCATATAAATCCTAGGACAATTAAAGTTCTCTAACGGCTACAAACGAGTTTTACTTATTGCATTTACTGACGCCAAAAATCCAAGTTTAGTTGGAATAAAAATGCCTGTTTACTAATAACGAGTAAAGTTTATTTAAGTGCATGTAATCCAACATACTTTCTGTTAAGGACGCTGTCACAAATCTGCGTCACTCAAATTTAGGTATCTAACGTCGCCACGTGGTTCGCGGGAACATCACGCTCACGTAAACATAGCGCATTCCATTTTATAGACCATCTTCATACTTGATATTATTTTTAATTTATTACGAATTTTAAAAATTCATTTTTGTACTTTTATTAGTAGGTACAATTATTCTGATAAGTATGTTAGTAACTAACTTTAAAAAAAGTGTGTGTTTTACAAAACCTCTAGGAATTGTATGCAATATCTAAGCTTTTTAAGAAATGTTTAAAATACTTTTTTAAGAATTATTATCATACATAATATGGCAATGTATTAAATCCGGCATTGTATACAATTCTTAGAAAATATGTATGTATGTTATATTATGTATGTTATTCCGAGATACGGTCCGAATTAAATAAATTAGTTTCGTCACATTACCTAGGAAATCTGAACTTTTCCTAAGGAGCAAACACATTTGCAAATGTGGGTGGTTTTTGGGGAAGCTATTACCCATATGAGGCCAAAACTGAAATCCAAGATGGCGCCGACGAAAATTTTACATCTTTTCGTCATGGGTGTCATTTTCATGGTTTTT
>CAJQZM010025882.1:19740-41221 GCA_907164665.1 Colias nastes
GATAGGCTTTCGATTACTTTTAAGTCCCATTTTATAGTTTTTTTTTGGTTATTGTCTCTCCCTTTTCAGTTGACGTCACTGTGGAGACCGCTTAAAAACCTTTTTCAACAAGCACGTATCCCAGACGACTGTTTAGCTGTAGTCCAGATTCATCCATGTTAAAGACGCAGTTAGGATTTAACATCTGATTGTCTTGGATAAGGACGCATTCAAGCAGTTGAAATTATGCATTTACTTCTAATTTAACTGTTCGACTAATTAGTAAGCTATTTATTTCACGTCATACATCGTTAAAGCAAAGCCTTTAGCTTGCATTGTTTTGATAGAAGTAACAAATTTCTTCTTGTTTTCCTCTTCAAATGAAGTAGGTCCGATTGGTCCTTTCTTGACATTATTTTTGCAGTGAAACTTCTTAAAGCGCGTTGAGAGTAAAATTACAAGGTCGCGTCATGACAATACCGTCACGTCATAGAGTAAGGCGATGATTTTGGTATCTTTGAATCTTGCCAAAGAAGTTTCACTTGTGACACGTGTGCTCGGCACACACGCTCTTTTTATTTTTATTCTTCATTCTAATGTTTTTCTAGCTACTGGAGCCCTGCCGAGCGTGCAGATAAGCTATCATTACAGCATTAATAGCTTTTAGCGATTCTTCCGACCTCTCACAGCCACTGCCTTTCTCTTGTATTTATTAGGCATCTAAAACAAATATAAAATTAAATCAATTATTTGTACGAAACATAATTTTTATATTATATCACTATGGCCATCATATACCGATAAGAATTGGCCATCTGTCCTTATATTTCGGGAGAGATGGCCACATCAAAAACTAAAACAAGTAATGACATGAACCAAATAATTTTGAGGTTATAACGTAGCACTGTTCGTATACTTTACAACAAATACAAATATCACCATTATTTTAAGAAACTTACACCACAGTTGTGAAAAACAGTTGACATCTAAAAAATTTTCAAGCTATTCGAATCAAAAAACAAAGGATTTACTTACTTTTTCTTTGTTTCTAACTTAATTTTTTGCCGTACCTTTGCCCTCACACACGACGCGCAGCGAACTAAGCACTAAATAGTGACATCTAGTGAACGAATCCCTGAAATATTTCGATAGGCCATCTCTCCTGTATGGCCATCTACCCCGGAATTACCCTAAAGCAGTGATGTTATAACCAGTATTTTTTTATAGGCCCTATTAAAATTTTGACTTGTAATTAATATCTTTTATTGAAATTCATTGAGGTGTGATATAATTTCTAGTATTCTGTTTAATAGTAATTAGAAACGTTGCTATACTTATACCGCTAAATTTAAATACCCATAAAAACTTTTGGAGGAGAATCTACACATGAATATGAACAAGTTTAACTATGGAACCGACTCCAAAAAGCGCGAAAAACAATCATGTTTTTTACTTAACATTTGTGCTTTTAGAGTCGGTCCTATAATTAAATTTGTTCATATTCATGTGCAGATTCTCCTCCAAAAGTTTTTTTGGGTATTTAAATTTAGCGGTATAAGTATCTATAGTAACGTTACTAATTACTTTTACATATTGATGATTTCGATCAACTTTCTTCTTATTATACGAAGCTCTAATAACTAATGTAATTCAAAACTTTATTGTTTTTTAAAATTGTTCAGATAAGTAATAGTGAAAAATTGTTCGAAATCTTCATTTGCAGATAGGTGGACATAATAAATAAAATTTGATATTTTCCTGAAATAACTTTATTCTAATTAACCAAAAAATAATCATTGACAACATAATTTTAAGTAATAAACTAAAAAATCCTGGGGATAGTATTCATGATAACAAACAACTTGCCCAACCGATGCTGAATTTTTGGTTTTTTAGTTTTTAGGCAACAACACTGCCACCAGCCAAGTAGTTTGTATTCAGTCTCAATGCCGCTGTGGCCACCCACTTCTCTTCCACTAGGTGCTACGGCTCTAAGGAATTCCGCAGCCATGCGACTTTCTCCCTTAATTCTTCGTCGGATTCTGAAAGGAATCATTTATCATTTAAATTGAAAACAGCAATACCCGTAAAAGTAAACAAACTCGCTTTTCATTAAAATATACATTACCTTCTGATGCTGCTGGCAATCGTATTAATGGAGCTACATCAGAATTCGATGACGAAGATGATGTTCTTGTTAAGGAATGTGAATGGGTCCTCTCGATAATTCCACGACTACGCAACTGCTCTACCATCAATCGACGACTTCAAAGTTTTCAGAATCTAAAATAATAACACTGATTTGAATGATGACTAAAAGAAGACCATAAGTGTACATCATATCTACCGGGTGTAATCGTTAAGTGTGCATAGGCGATTGCATCAAAAATCTTTAAATTGATATCGAAAGTACTTAACCTAATGAGTAAAATGGCATTAATAATAAGTTTTTTAAAAATAGAACGTGAAATATCCGAAAATTTTACATTAAACACTCTCCTACATTTAGTATGAAATAGTAGAACGGTTTTAGTTTACTGATCAACTGACTTATTTCATCGTTGGTTAAAATTCTGAGTGTTCCAGAATCCACTCTTCCATCTAGACAACGCAATATACCAAATTACTTTAAGTATGAATAAGGGAATACTATGAACATTAATACATCGACTGTTCTGACAAAGAATAGTTTGGTACTGTGTTCTGGGGTGCAAAGAATAAATAAAACTATCTAGCTTCTAACTATCTACTTATGTAGTTGGATTAGGTACTTACCATGAAATTGGGTTACATACTCCTTAAGGAGATCACTGGTTAATTGATCCATGAGTATTCTTTTATTCGAGTCATTCAATTGTTTTTGCACTGCACAAATTATTTTCACTTGTGTGTTAAACACACGTGCGCTCACTGACGCTAAGCAAATGAGCAATTGAGCAGCAACGTCCCGCGGCCGCTCCAGCCGCCGGCAGATCAAAGTAGGCATGTATCTTGTTACTAGTAAACTTTACTAATTCCAATAAAAGGTATATATAAACACTAATAGCCATAACTGTAATGACAAATAATAGTTTACTTCTTGAGGGAAAAATAAAACTAGTTCTAATTACAAGTTCACGAATTATAGAAATAAGAAATGCCATATTAGATATTATAGTTTTTTGTAATCGGTCACTTTAGTAAAACTCTTTTATAATCATAACTAATCTGTACCTCTTTATATTAGTACAGTACCTACAAATTCAAGGAATATTTATTAATACATGTAAAATCCTACAATCCCAAGTAAAGAATATTAATTTCGACATTTAATAAAACCCGTTTATTGGTATTATATTACGAAATTAATAAACTGTACTTGAAATTAAATTTTTTGTAGTTTTCATTAAAAATACATAGGAATTGATAAAATTTGATAATAACGCCATTTAATAACATTGTTATTAATTACGCCGAAATTTTTTCTCTCAGTGTGGCAACACACTGTGTGGCATAATCGATTTGTGCATAGACAATAATAGAATTGTAGAGGGAAGTGTCAGTTTTGCGTTTTGGCGCCTTTTTGTATAACCTATAATTATAGATGTAGCATCTGTTAGGATATGGATAAGGGTGGTTTTTTTTTGCATTGAATTATTCGTAGTGTAGGCAATAGTGTAGGTAGTTCTAATTACTATCGAATAGCAACCTCTTTGTAAAGGTCTTTCTTTAGGCACTTAGGTGTACTTATTCAGAATCAAAATGGGAATCTATGTACCCAGGTTGAAACCTACTTAGAATGAAGATTCCCATTTTGACAATAATTACTAGAGATGCGCCGAATAGTGGTTTCACCGAATAACCGAATACCGAATACTATTCAGTTAAAACCTTACCGAACCGAATATTCGGCCGAATTATTCGGTTCAATGTTTTGACGTGTTTTGATGCGTAAACCGGTTCTAACGGGTCGCAAGTAGCTGCTGGCTCGGTGGCGAGCGAGCCTTACCTCACCGCTCGCCACCCGCGTATATCGCTCGCGCACTCCGTGCCGTCTCAGTTGTGTTGAAACATCGCACGAATACGTTACAAATTAAAACAAAAAAATATTAAAATTTTTATATTGTTTAAAAGTTTTATATTTTTACTTTAAGTTAGTGTTTGCAATATGAGCGGACGTAATGTCATTTTCTATTGGGACTAAAAGCATTGTTTTCAGACTTCAGGATTTAAAGTTTAATAAATATTAATTACTGACTAAGTGCTAATAATAAACATGATTAAATTATGTTGATGTAAATTTACAAAATAAACGTGATTTGAAATGTAATGATTGTTTTATTTTATATACCTTAGTTTCAACACATTCTTCATAGGATTTCTTTGACTTGTGTATAGTATGACATAAATCATTCATAATATGAAGTCATTTATTTAGTTCTATAGCCAAGAAAGTAGAAATACTCATACCGAATATATTCGGCACCTAAACCGAATAATTCGGCCGAATACAAATAGTGAAAAAGATGCCGAATATGCCGAATACCGAATATGTATTCGGTATTCGGCGCATCCCTAATAATTACCTATTGCTTTGCAAAATGGATTAAATTGCAAATGGATTATAGTATCATTTATTTAATTAATAAACAATATTATGATAATATTCTTATTTAATTTGGTAGGTACCTATATTACCTACCTACCTATTCAGTACTTACACCAAAAACAGAATAAGAAGTAGGTAGGTATATAAGTATTAAGATCTTAGTAAATTTGCCAATATTTAAATTTAAATGAGTAGGTAAAGTAACTGTGAATTAGTAAAACAAGCTCAAACATATTTAGATCTCACAAAAAGTTCCCAAAATAACCTCCGAGCAAAAAGTATAAAACTGTCAACCGTGAAGCGTTTAGTCGCACGATTAGGTAGTTTCATCAATAGTTGTCCATCCGATACGGCTAATGATGGCATTGTCGCAAGTAGGGTGTGTGTGCTATATGGGTTTGCAGGATAAGTCCCGGGTGTATATGATTTGCTGATTTTTTGGTACAATTTGGATGAATATACTTTCTAAATGTAAAAAGTAATATATTTTTGGTAATGCCGTAACAGCGTTTTGTATTTAATTTTTTTGTACGACACTAATATTTAAAAAAATCTACATTGTACATCAATAGATAAATTATTTATACCTATAAAACGTGCAGTACCTACCTATTCGACTTCTTACGTTAATTTCAATGGACAAATTTAAAATACGTTCACTCTACCTACTCTACAAATTTAATTAATATAAACTACACTATAATTAACGCTTTTATAATTGCCTACTGTATCTAAGTGTAAATTGTATTTATTTTATTAAATTTAAAATCATCCATTTTGATACGCTACATGACCACATAAATCTTTCGAAAAATTCCGACACGCACTGATTTAAAACGTTCTGTTTCGGTAAGTTTTTATTCCAAAAACTTATTTCCTCGTGAGATAATAAATTAATTAATTAGTTATTCAAGAAATATATAATCTTTTTTCATCATTTGCCATATTAAAGTCCATGCACATTTTAAAACACAGTTAAAAAAGTAAACAATATGAATCATCCACTTAACATTTTTACTGACACAGTAAACAAGTTCATATCTACCGCTAATTTTCACATTCAATATCAAAATTGTTACGAACATTTGCTTTTGGGTCAACATTGCTACAATGTCAAAGTAAATTTAAATAAGGAATTCGCCTTTTAGCGCCTCTGTATTTAGGCGTTTGAAAACCCCTTCATTTACTTTTTAAAATGATGTCTATGGAATTACCATAAGGTTCAGTTTTATTTTTAAATCGGCCAGCACACTGGTATTCCTTCTGTCATCTGTCATCGACGGATGTCATATTATCTTTCTTTTATGGCGCACAAAAGATTCGGATGTCTTTTTAATCAATTCTTTTGAAGTGGAACTCGTTTAAAAGGTTTGGTATACATTGCTGATGTAATTCGTATTTGATAAGAGATGTGTATGAAGCGGGGAATGGAACGCAAAAATTATATTTATTGAGAATTCAAAATAGTCCATCAATAATGTTAAAAGGTTTTATGAGGTGTGAATTGACAAGGAATGTCTGATTGTCATCAGACTGTCGTGTGATGATTATGGATGAAGTCATGGCTTTTGAAAGGGCAGATAAATGTCAACGCTTAAGCGTATGGCAACTTTAACGAACTTTCATAATACTTAATTATGTTAGTTATTTATTGATATTGTAACTTGTGGGGTCTAATATGGGTATATAAACAGTAATTAAATAGGTATAAAATTTATAACGGAATATTGACTGCTTTCAGAAAACATTTATCTACTTTATAATTTATATTTTATACCTATTGCTTTTTTATAGTCATCATTATTAAGTAGCTTCCTACATTAGTTTGTAACTTTGTCTCTTATTATATGAATATATCCGAAAATATTCACATTAAAGTGAATATCTGTAACTTAAAAGTGCAGTCTACTCCATCATGTCAAAACCCTTAACCAAATTTAATTAATTGAAATGAGATATTTGTTAATCAAACGTCTCAGATTCATTTGAAATGACTCAGTTTGAATTAAAGCGGTTGCTTGATGGCTAAAATGTTTGCTTTTTGAGAAAGAAATTTATTCAGAAGCGCTCAAGACAAAGAAACATGTTCACAAAAACTTTAGGTTTATTTAAATAGGTACCTAAAAAAGGGTAAGCCATATTTTTTATAATTATTCACAATAATGTATGATCTACGAGTTTAAATAGACTGTTGTAAATAGTAACGTAAGTAAGTAGTCTATAATACCAGTTCAACTCATTTTAAACGTAAGTCGGTAGCTACCACGCTACTGCTTATTTAAAATAAATTACACACATGCAAACATAAAAACAAATACACATATTAAACAATTACACTAATCATCCACTTACAATAAATATCACTATTCCTACCAGAAAATTTCCGTGAGAAAATCCTACAAATACTATACAATTAAACAGGCAAAGTCATGGGGCAAGCTAGTGTAGTACAGGATACGTTTAAGCAGCTTTACTATTTAATATAATATAATAGCTATTACATATTTAATATACCTAATACCTAGCTTTTACTAATTTAATGCCGTGGCTTCGCCCGCGTTTTCAAAGAAAAATCCACATAGTTTCCGTTCCTGTGGGATTTCCGGGATAAAAAGTAGCCTATGTCTTATTCTGGGTCTTCAGCTTCCTATATACAAAATTTCATTGTAATCGGTTCTGTAGTTTTTACGTGAGAGAATAACAAACACCTATCCTCACAAACTTTCGCATTTGTAATATTACTAGGATAAATACTATATAATTAAAATAAGCAAAGTCACAGGTCGCGCTAGTGTAAGGCTACATTTTAGCCACTATACTACGATTAGCACTGGCTCTGTCGCTTCTTATTACCAGTCCTAATTACGCCGCAGTACGCATCACAAACGCGCCGACCGCTTTCATCTTGCCGACGGTGGGTTGAGGTTATGGTATGAAGCGTAGCGACAAGGGATAGCGGTTACGTACTTACGTATTAAATAGTTGCCACCCTGTGGTTGCCACGGTACGGTATGGACGAGTGTTCGAATTCCGCCTCATGATCGATTTTTTTTCTATTATTTAAAAAATCTCACACGCAGTACCTAAATAGTACATCCTAAATAAAAGCCTGCGAGAAATAAAACCTTGTCTGTCGTGTTAAGTATACTAAATGAATTATGGTCCAGAACGTGAACATGGCCTTTTTTGTTGTCACAACGTGTCGTGGTCGAATAGCATGTCAGTCATAACATGCATTTTGTTACCTATGTGTTCTTTCTTAGTTTCTTTGTATGCCACAACGCGTGGGTCGTGAGCGTTTTCTCTAGATAGAGTAATAAAACTAATTTCGCTTTGATGATCTTTATGTGACCAGGGCGGGTACTGAGCTATTTTTTCGATCTTTGAGCGTTACCTAAAGGCATAAAAATCATGTCAATCAGCATTATAGACACAAAAATATCTGATTAAAATATTTTTGCTCACAGAATATTATGGCAGGTGTGTGATTTTTTTACCTGAGAAACTTAGAACTCATTAGTCCGTTAAATTTATTTAAATGACACCGTCAAGTGTTTATTTGTTAGTGTATACCGTCAACTATTGTTTATTCAAATACATTACTAATTTTTAGTATTTTCATAGCGCTCGAGCTCATTTAAAATGCTCTCCTTTTCTTGAACCAAAGGTTTACTCAATATTTATCTTATACTTACGTCACAGGTAGAATGCTCTGCAATGTATAAAACGCTATCGCTCATTAACAAACCAACACCTTTAACCCTATTAAAATAACGTCAATTTCTCTCCGCATATAAATATGAACCTTAATCATATTTGGTTACAGTCGTCTCAGTTTTACCTTCAGCAAAATAAAAGTTTGCTTCGTCGAGAAATAATTGTTCCCATTCATTTATATTTTATACTATATCGAATCGATAGGGGTTTTTAATGGTTCCTATTGAGAGCTTATCATCGTGTTTAAGAATGTAGTATAATCTGTGGTAAGGTTTAGACTTTAGAGTTTGCACGTAATGTATGGGTTATCAATGATGAATTATATTGTTTTAATACAATTTGCTTGTTACCTAATTAATTGGAAACTACTGTTAACATAGTAATGTTCTACGTGGCCGTTCTTTGTATATCCAGGAATTAATGAAAATATTAAAAAGTTTGGAAAATCCAAAAGTGCACGCCTCATAATTTTTTTTTAATAATAATTATCTATTAATTATTATTTTTGTTTATTTAATAACAATTAAACCACATCGAATCAGACCCTGAAAAATGAAAGGGTTCTATTCCTGAGCATACTCAAGCGTAAGAGAAAAAAAAAGACTCGATTAGTAAAGTATTTCGGTCGCTATCGTGTTAACAAGAAAATCCTCCGCACATACAGACACACGGACGTCCAAGACAGAACTTTTTTAAACTGTTTTTTAACTAGTTTAAATAACAAAAATGACATCAAAAATATCATGAATGTTAAAAATAGTGTTTTTTCTTAATATGTGTGTGTATGTATTATCTTACAAGTGCAATGTATGATACATAAAGACATTTTAAGTTTGAAAAATCAGATGTTTTGCGCGAAGTGACAGTAGTACCCACCTCAACGCTTCGCTTATGAGGCGTGCAATAATACGCTATGAGCTATGAAAATCAAGTTGTTGAATTTTCGAGTTTTTTGAACACTGAAGAAAATGTTCTAATTGATATAGTTGACATTTTAATTGAAGAACCGTTGAATTTTCATTAGGTAATTCTAGAAATTAAATACCTACAACATGTGTTAAGTTATAAGTAATGTCATTTAAAAATTTAATTTTATACTTATCTAAACGTATTTCGGTTTCTTTTCATTGGATTAAAGTTTAAACCTATCAATCATGTTAAAAATACTCTATCTCTACAATTTACTATAGTTAAGGCTCAAATGTGCCTTCATGCTAGTGTATGGTTTTTACCATACATTAGGACCACCAGCATTGTTCATGATTTTGTACCATACTGTAGATTTAAGGCTGTGTATAGTCGAACGTTTAATGAAAAAAATGAGTAGGGGAGTATAAATTGAAATTTCTTCTTTTTAAACGTCTGTTATGGAGAAAAGATTTTTTTTATCTTTGTTTATTTAGGGATTTTTGTCCAAAAGGACGATGTCAATCCCATCGTACCTTGTACAAAAATGTTACAATTAATGTTGAAGAGCATTCAACTTTAAATTTTAAGGTGGTATAATATCTATAGCAGCATGCTTATAGTAATTGCATAGAAAGAGTTAAGTATTCTCGTTCGCAAAAAAATAGTCGAGAGGACATTGTGATAATTTAATCTTTGTTTATTTCGTAAGAGAATTGTATTAGGTAGGTATTTTATCTTAGTGCGTTTAATTACATATTATGCGTATGGTACCATACAGTTTAATATGTAGGTATGAATATGTAGCATAATTTTATAACGATAACCTAAGAAAATCAGTCATGAAATTTTTTTAACTTTTAACAGCCTCGTGTGTTTTCAGCTTAAGCTTATAAAACGCTAACGTATAATTCATTAGCATCCGACATCTCACGGTATCGCTTCACGGTAACTTAGTAGAATTGATAACTTATCTTTGGATACATTTATCGGGACTGAAATATTTTTGATTGTGAATTTTTTTTAAAGAAAGTAAAAGCACAGAATAATAACTAGTAGGTAAAAGCTAGATTGGATATTGGGTTATATACCTATTTTGTTTCAAAATATAAAAGGGTAGTTAAAATGTTAGATATTATTCAATAAAGTCAATAAAAGGAGATAAATCCTATTTACAATATATTTTAAAACAGGCTTGCAAATACTAACGAAAGATTCTATTTTACAAAAGTAAAATTTGCTCATATTTGTGTTTAATAAAGTGGGTAGGACCGTAGGAAAAATCTGGTCACAGGCAAAGCTAATAAGTAATAACCATGACCAATTAATTAAAAAAATGGTTTTGTTTTTGCAAAACCAGTGGGTAATCAGGATCTTTACAAAGCATTTTAATCAAAAACATATATAGATATGTAGGTAGATAATTTAATGATAAGATTGCAATTGGTTGTCGAATCTTCCACGTCAAATAACACAGGTCCATCACCAAACTTCGAAAAAACAAAACAACCATATACGTATCAATCGTATAGATATAATTATTATAACATAACCCACATGGAATAGCTGAATTACCGCCCATTAAAGAACGAACGATATCTAGTATCTACAATAAATGGAATTAATATTTCAAAATGGCTAATAGTTAGATAATAGCAAGAAGTCTAAATAACTTAATGCCAGACCTTTTAATATTCAATCAACCAATCTTTGGAAAATTTCATAATTTTTCATGTATTTCCATTCAAGGAAACATCAACCTTAACTATAAAGGAATAAGGGTGAATGTGTTCTGAAGTAATTTCCCTCATTTCAGCGTATAAGATGTATGAGGGTTCAACTTATACTGGCAAATGTAGCCATTAGTGTTGCCTATTACAGAAATGATATTTCAAACAATTTGGTTTCGTATCTGTATAATACGAATACTGAATCGCAGCTTTATTATAATTGTAGTAAAGATACAGGAAATATTGCTATTTCGATCTACTTTTTAAATAAAGGTTATTAATAATTAAGATCATTTTATGATATTGTAGAATATATGCTTTAAATGTAATAATTATTATAAGTAGGTACCTACCTAGATACCTATGATTCGCCCGTGATACATGTTTACGTTTTCTCACCATAAGAACCAATAACCATCCTCTTACTTCAGGGAATAGGTATTATAAAAAAAGAATAAACGTAGTATTTAGTAAATATAAATCGATCCAGTCGCTCTCGAGTTATGCGCTTATTAACACACATTTGCGATTCATTTTTATATTATAGAAGATTATTACTTACCTAGTATCTATAGATGTAGAGCTTAATTAAAATTATTTAAATTTCGCCTTCACAAGTTACAAAAAGCATATTATACAAAGCAATACAGCTATGGAACAATAATTAAGTATTATTATGTTATTCTTTGGTAGAGTTAACGATGAGAGAATCAAGCGTTCGAGCGTATGAAATAATTTCCATTTACCGAAAGCTTACCTACATTACAAATTACAATTCACACACATAATCTCATATTTTGCTAGCTATATTTTGTGATAAATGAATACCTAACATTTTCAATAATTATCTTTTTGTTATCTCTAATGTGAACGAAAAATTTAATTAAACCCCCATAGCAATTGTTTAATAGACAACTCGATAGGCATAACGATGTGGCTAACTACCAAATCTATGTACTTATAAATAAGAGTGATAAGACTGGAAAATGGCTCGACAATTTTTTTTAACGTTTTTGTTAACAAGGAAAGTTCTTTTGGAGAGAAAACACGAAAAAGGGCCAAATAAAATCTTAATTAACATTTAACACCAATCGTAGTTTCAAACAAATTCTTTTTATTTATTTACACATGTTATTAATGCCCATAGACCGTTTATTTCTGTACAGATTACAGAACTGAAGACTTGTACTAATTATCTAATTAGTTAGCCGCGCTCATGCGTGCGGATTGACGGATATCGTAATTGTGATTTATTATCTGTGCCACTTAAGTAATTGGCGGTTGACATTTGTATTCAACTTTTTAATTAAATAAAGGTTTTAAAATTGGAATCCAGATAATTATATCATGATAAATCCATTTTGTAGGTTTATTTGGGAGTAGGTATTATCTTATGTCGGTAATTTGTATAGCTTAATAATAGCCTACCTATTACAAAATAGATCATACAAAAATCCCTGGACAAAATTTTTGTGTTACGATAAATACATAATTATCTTAGTAGATAATCGTAATCGTAAATATTATAAATGCGAAAGTTTGTGAGGATGTGTATGTGTGTGTTTGTTACTCTTTCACGCAAATACTACTGAACCGATCATAATGAAATTAGCACACATAATATAGAGGGTAACATGGATTAACACATAAGTGAAGTCCCATGTCCCCTAGTGGGGTAAGGGGCAGATGCATTATACATCTGTTTCACTGATCGATTTTCTTTAGGGACAAGTAGGTGATCAGCCTTCTGTGTCCTACCAGACCGAGACTTTTTTTTTCTTCGTCTCCACCGGGAATCGAACCCAGGACCCCTCGGTGCTATGCTCACGCGTCAACCACTGTACCAAGGAGGCGGTGGATTAACACATAGAATAGGTTTTATCCCAGAAATCCCACGGAAACGGGAACTATGCGGGTTTTTCTTTGAAAACGCGGGCGAAGCCGCGGGCGGAAAGCTAGTCCTGAATAATAATGAAAATAGAAAAAATATGAACTGCTAAAAGCAGGTTACCTATTAGTAGGAAAGCGGTTAGTTTTTGTAAGTAAGTAGGTAGAGCTTTTTTATATTCTGTATTTTTAAAAAGAAAATTGTCCAATAAGATAAATGCGTAAATTCTATAAGACATTAGATTTACATTTTCTTGTTTATTGTTACCAATTTAAATAATTTTCGTTTACTACATTCTAAAGACAAGAGGCTGAATAAGAAACTAATGATCGGCACTTGTGGTTCTAATTTAGATAAATAACGACACATGTCGCTGTCTCTAAGTAATTGATTTAATGGCGTCGGCCTTTGCGCAAATGAGACTGTCATAATGTGATAAAAGAGTACATGTGAATAGAAATAAATACCTATGTAGTCTAATTATTGAAGATATAACTTGGAAAAATTTTAATGGTAATAATTAATTATATTAAACACATTTTTAACAAATCGCTTTCGTTTATGATGCTATTAGGCTGATGCTTATATTTTTTCTATCTACTATTTGAATTCTTAGTTACAATAGATATTTACATATTATTGCATTTTTTTATGCGTAAGTAATCGACTTTATTACCTAAGTACCTATATTAGGTATATACCTACATAAAAACCTATGTACAATATTGTCTACTGTAAAGAAGCTCTATACCTACTTAAAAGGTTTATAGCCTATAGACCTACGTTTCTGGAAATAACCAGACCAAACAGTAGGTAGCTACAATAAGGTTATGATCATAGGAGTTTATTTATCCGATTTCCACCGTACGCGTAGGTACTTAGGTAGGTACCTACAACGGTAAGTAAGTACCTTACTTCTTAATAATGTAAATCTAAATCTAAGTAGATTTTGAAATTTTATTAGGTACCTACATTTCTATTCTTTTGAAAAAATTGTGAAAACTGTCTATAAGGCGGATTTATTTTTCCCAAGTTAAAGCATAATATCTATTCATATAAATATAGTTCACGTTATCTAAATGCACGCTGTCATGTATTTAATTGGCCTGTCTGAGAAACGTAACGATTACCTACTAGATCATAATTAATTTACTTTGATGTGCAGTTGAAACGATTTCATGAATGTCGTTGCATTTGGCAAAGCGCCAGATTTTAATTAATACACGCTTTACCATTCATTAAATTAATGTCCTTCATGCAAATCTAACGAATCACGAATGTATGCAATTAGCTGTCGTTGTAATAAAATTATCGGGTAATTATTAAAATTTAAATCTGTGTAGGTAATTAATAAATGGAATGGTCATTATTGTATGGGATATGTTTATAGTGCCATCTAGTGGAGAATAGTGTTACCTTTGGTGTTAACACACAGTAACGCCATCTAGTTTTAAATGACAATAGTTAATGTCATAAATAGCGCCATCTATCATCGAATAGCATAACCAACACATTTTGACATTTATATGACTAGACATAATACTAACAAATTAGATGGCTAAAAATATCTTTCAAATCGCCATTACATTCCTTTAATTTAAATTTATCGGGTTATAAATACTATCTTTGACATCTGATATTTGGAGTTTGACATTCCATGAATTTTCGTAATCAATTCGTCGTTGTCAAAGCGGGAATGAGGAAATCTCGTTTGTTGATTCCAAGTGATTGTGCTTGACTTGTTTCGCGGCCTTATAAATTAATAAAACCGGAGAGAATGCCGCCAAGTAGTTTACGAGTCGTGTACGCGTTCGCAAGAGAAATGCACCCAAAAACAACGGACGTTTTCATACAATACGGCACTGCCGGATTCCGCACAAAGTGAGTAACTATTTTCGTTGTACTGCAGTATAGAATCAATAAGAGCGTATTTTCCATTTGCGGCAGTTAAATGTTGCAAAACTAGGCCAAATCTTAGACACATATTGTGTGCTTTTGGAATGTGTCACGTAAGCAAATGCGCTAAGGACACAATATCCTTTTACGTTCATTCATAGTAGTAATTCATGAGTCACCAATAAATATTTTATAACGGGAAGTCTCCTTTACAGTGGTCAATGACTTTCCTGTGTTTAAATTAATACAAGGGATGCTTCATATGTCAATACTTCGATAACGATCAATAATTAGAAACCATACACATATAAATAGAGTGAAACCTCGTTATTTAGTCGTAATTAATTGCATTTGCTCATCTGACATTGAATTTAATTTATCTGTATATTATACATACTAACCATATTAGATGATTACTCATTTATATGTATCTATGTTATGTTCATAATGATCTTATTTGGGGTCAAAGTTCCTTGTATGGTTTTTTACATTCATATAGAAACTCAAGATTGTCTTGTTTTTGTAGGTATATTTTTATTCAAATTCTTCATGCTATAAATTAAACTTGGAAACTATTTTTTTTTCCAATAAGATTCGGTATCTGGTTAACATGATAGAAGACATTCACATTTCAACTCTCTTTAAATTAAATAATGGTTGAAAATTTATTATTATATCATTTATTTAAATACTAAAATTAATATTTACTTCCCCTTTGGTAAGTCATTACCATGTTTCACAAAAATGACAGAATCTAGGTTCAATTCTTCTTCTAGAATTCCTATTCTAGTAGAACATTAAAAGCTACTTTGTATATAATATAATTAATATGGTAAAAAAAAACTAAAATGCTTTAACTAATGAAATTATTGTATTGTCACTGATCCTTGATAAGTCTACAAAGTTTGAATTAAATAGTAGGACAAAATCAAGTCTAAATGAAACTACATATTATATAAAAACATGATGATTATATTATACTAGCTGCGCTCTGCGGTTTCACCCGCGTGACTCTGCTCCTGTTGGTCTTAGCATGATGATATATAGCCTATAGCTTTCCTCAATGAATGGGCTATCTAAAACCAAAAGAATTTTTCAAATCAGACCAGTAGTTCCTGAGATTAGTTTGTTCAAACAAACAAACAAACTCTTCAGCTTTTTTTTTTTTTTTTTTTTTTTTTTTTTTTTTTTTTTTTTTTTTTTTATGTTATGGGGAGGCAAACGAGCGGACGCACTGCCTGGTGGTAAGCAGGTTGCGTCGCCCATAGACCATAACAGAGGTTATGGTTGTTGCCTACCAGGATTAAGGGATTTGGAAGGAATTAGGGAGAAAGGGGCGAGGATGGGAGGGATTAAGGATAGGGGAGGAGAGGATGGGTAGGGGATAGGAAGGGATGTGGGCCTCCGGACCCCTCACTCACCGTACGGAACGCGACAGTAAACTGTCACTATGGCGCCGATATTCTGTGAGGGTGTGGTACCTTCCCCGGTGCGAGCGTGGCCCAGTTCGTGCCGAAGCATACTCGACTCCCACTATCTAAATCTAGCTTTATAATATTAGTATAGATTCAAATATAAAAACATACAGGTAGAAAAAAAGAAAATTAACAAATGAAACAAACTGTACTGTCCCATACCCCAAGATACATACAAATAAATAAATACATACATACAAGGGGACACACATCTTCTAATTTAAAGAACTATAATACTATAAAAACATATCAACAACAATAACTATGATACTATAAAAACACACTTAGTAAGAAAGTGCTTTGAAATCTGTTGGCCGATAGCCAAGCTCTTATGATCTTATCAAAATACTTTTATTTATTGGAAATGCCTATTAAGAAGTTTTGATATGGAAATAACCTGCGACTATTTAAGAGTTAACCCTAAGAGATAGTTTTTTATCTATATTTAGTAATGTGCAGCTTTTGGAGTAACTAATTTATTGATTTTGTTATAAATTGAGATTTGTCTAAAAGTTGCGTAGATTTAAATATTTTAACATACATAGGGACATACACAGACAGACAAAACAACTTTGTTTTATACTATGTAGTGATAATATATAGATCTTTCACTACAAACCATGTAGATTATTTACTAGATGTCAGTCCCAGCTACGCTTACTTTTTAGCTTATAGTTACTCGAAAAAATCTAGCTTTCTATTGGTTTTACCAATAGATTTATTAAAATAGCTCCAGTAGTTTTTGTGTGAAAGAGTCACAAACTTTCGAATTTATAGTATTATTAGTTACTAGGAAGTTGGGAAGGCCTATCTTATCTTTTTTCTTTTAGTTAATAAAATGAAATCATGGTCTTACTCTGCAAGAGAGAGATTGAAAATTAATAACAAATTTTTATATGTGAGTTATTTGTAAGATTTTTACCGCAATTATTTAAAAAAAAATGGATATTGTTACTATAAAAATATCATTCTTATAGGAAGAGTTTTATAATTAATAATTGCTAGTTTTTATTATATTTCATCATACTCATTATCAAATGAATAATTGCTTAATCACTAAGGAATTAGAGCAAGGAATGTTGCTAAAATGTAGCTAAAATAATAAATTAGAATGTTTTAAATATATACAGACTTTTCAATATGAAATGATGCTTTTATTTTTCGTAAAATTAGCACGTTCGACTCGAACGTGCTAACGGTTCGACCTCTTTATAATAATAACTAGCTTTCCGCCCGCGTTGTCTAAAACTTAATAAATTATATACTTAAATCTTCCTCGAGAATCATCAATCTATTGAAAAAATCGCATTACGATCCATTGCGTTGTTTTAAAGATTAAGCATACATAGAGACGGACAGACAGCCAGCGACAGCGACTTTGTTTTATACTATGTAACCTAGTGAAGATGATTCGTAGATGTTTATAAATATACAAGCAGTCCGCCCCGGCTTCGCCCGTGTTGCATTTTACGTTTTCGCCATAAGAACCATCCTCGTACTTCAAGGAATATTATAAAAAAATAATTATCGAAATCGGTCCACCCGTTCACGCGTGATGCCGTGATCAAGGGAAATAGGGATTCATTTTTATATATAGAGATGTATTTATATAATGTATTTCTTTTCAGAGCCAGTTTGCTGGAGCATGTTGTTTATCGCATGGGATTGCTGGCGGTTATTCGATCCAGGTGTAAAAATGGTGAGTGACTCACACTTTCGGTTTATTCTTAACCGACTTGGAAAATAGTTGCGTCCGCTTTCAGTATGAAAGTATTGATATCTAGAGTCTTCAGTATGTATAGATATCTAGATATTATTTTCACAATTACACTAATATTGATATTTATTCAATGTGAATGTTTCCGCAAAACGGCTCATTAGCTGGGTCCACACCGGCCGATCCAGTGATCCCGCGATCCGCGATCCAGGATCGCGGAGCATGGATCGTGGATCATGTTAGGCCGATCCACTTTAAAAACTTGCGATCCAAAATATGCGCTCCAAGTGATCCTAAGGCGATCCGTGATTCAGCCAGTCTAACTCTAGTACGATATGGAGTCACACGTACAACGGCGGCGTCTTGCCGTTGCAGCAGTAACTTTTATTATACTGAAATGTTTGCGCAAAAAATCAAAAAAAAGAAATCGACGGTTTTGGGTGAAACAACTTTACAAAAATCGATTGGAATCTGGGACTCAGCTGTACGCAGAGTTAGTTTCAGATGAAGTGGAACACAATTTTGCAAGAATGAATGCTAATCAATTTGAGACATTGTGTTCATTATTGGATAACAAGCTAAGAAAGAATGATACAAATTATAGAGATGCCATTACTGTGAAGGAAAGATTACTACTAACATTGAGATTTTTAGCAACTGGAGATTCGTACGTCAGTTTCGATTTCATTTTCGACCGACTTCCCCATTTCGCAAGAAATATGACGCCATGCATCATCCCTGACACCTCTATTTGTGTAATTCGAATCCTTGGGATCCCATAAACATGGAAGTTTTTTGTACAACGATATCAGACGGCGACTTTCCGAGATATCCATGACTTTCTGAGGTGAGGTGGATCGCGCGAACCAAAACACAACCGTCCACACCGCGCGCATCTTTGGATCGCGCGCCTGCCGCGCGCGATCGGATCGCGGTGGATCGTCCGGTGTGGACCCAGCTAATGGATTTGGGAGAAATTGGCGCGCGGATAAATATAACTTTACCTGGATGTTTCAAATAATATCTTGTTATACGTGTAGCGTAGCTATCTACGTAACTAAATAAAGTTTATAGAATTGTTATTACTAATTAGTTAATTAAAACAGAAAGCGTATAGTCTTAATTAAAATACATCATTTTCATCACTCCAAACTTTAGAACCGGAATGAAACGAGCATATTATTTTTTTATGAAATTAATGATAAACTTATAGTTTCGTTAACGTAAACACAACATTTGTATCTTATTACATTTTTATTTAAAATTGTAGTAAGCTAATTATTACTTACTACTTACTAGCTGTGCCGCGCGTTTCACCCGCATTGCTCCGCTCCTGTTGGTCTTAGGTTGATGAGATATAGCCTATAGCCTTCCTCGATAAATGGGCTATCTAACACCGAAATAATTTTTCAAATCGGACAAGTAGTTCCGGAAATTAGCACGTTTAAACAAACAAACAAACTCTTCAGCTTTATAATATTAGTATAGATAATTGAATTAATGTTGATAACACTGCTATTATCAGTTATCTTACAAACATCTCGATGAAGTAACCTTACAAGTGCAATAGTGACCCGATTAATTATGAAGCCTTTATTATTTATAGCCTACTTAGGCTATGCTAGAAATAAAACTATTAGGCACTTTATATAAGAACTACATGTGCCCCGCGGTTTTACTAGCATTGCTCCGATCCTATTGGTCTTAGTGTGATGATACCACCTACAGTCTTACTCTTCAGCTTTATAATATTTTATATTAGTATAGTATAGATAGCTATCAAACTCGACCCAAAAAATGGTGACTAAAAACCTCATTAATATACTATGTAGAGTCGCAATACGATTCCCTTAAAAACATGTGTTGTACATTTGCACATATTCCTAGAAGACAGTTTTAATTTTATCGTCAACGACCCAATTGCTACCAGAACTTGGCCTACTCCCTCGTGTAAATACATTGAAATGTTACTCATTGCATTGCATAGTTATAATACCCCAAAGCCTTATGTAACATCTGCATAGGTATATCGACCTTAATTCCATATATGCTGAATCGATTTTCGCTTAACTGCTAAATTGTAAGCGCGACCTTTACCATATTATATACAGAATACATCGTCTTCCGATGTTCTGATCCGATTATTATTATTGGGATTCTTTTAATACGGAAGATTAACGGTAGTAACTAGGCCAAGACATGTGAATACTATGATAATTGTTGCCATAGGTATATGAGTTTTGAGAACTCTACAGACAAAATTTTCGTAGTGACCCGGTCGACTTTTGGACTTTCTGATTCTAAGGTCTCCCACTGCATTCAGCACATAAGTATCAGAACAAAATATACATTCGTCAAATTAGCATTGTTTTACGTAAATAACAATATGTATTACTTTTACGATACACAGATAGGTATCACTCTTTGTAACACGTACAATACTATGCACTGTTTCAATATTTAGGCGCGTTAGTAAGGAAATTAAGCTTTTTAATTCCCAGAAAATCATCACACAGGTTACTTTTCCGATCGGAAATTGAGCAATCAGGAAACTGATTGCTTTGCGACTAGGATATGATGCAGGAAAGGCCAAGTTAGAAATGTAGGTCATAGCTCCCCTCACGGTCCACGGATCGTATGGGAATACATGTTATTTATATACTTTTACTTGGGGATATTTTAAACTTTTTTAGCAAATTAGTACTATAATAAGTCTTATTAGTCTTCGCCTTTATAAAATACTAGCTTTCCGCCCACGGCTTCGCCCGTGTTTTCTAAGAAAAACCTGCGTATGTCCCGTTCCCGTGGGATTTCCGGGATAAAACCTAGCCTATGTGTTAATCCCTGTTACCCTCTATATGTGTGCTAATTTCATTGAAATCGGTCCAGTAGTTTATGCGTGAAAACCATACATACATACATACATAATTACAAACCTTTCCTCTTTATAATATTAGTATAGATTTACTAAACACTCGAGTAATTACTTAATTTTTTTTTATTATTACTTATATAGGTTTTCAGATAATGTAGGTACTTGTGTTGAGCTTGGATATTGCTAGACTTCTAGAGAATTCATTTTATTCATATTTTTGTTGTCATAGGAAAGCAACTTTTCTTACTGTTGTTACTAAAAAAACTGGATGCATACAATCTGTACTAATATTATAAAGCTGAAGAGTTTGTTTGTTTGTTTGAACGCGCTAATCTCAGGAACTACTGGTCCGATTTGAAAAATTATTTCGGTGTTAGATAGCCCATTTATCGAGGAAAGCTATATATCATTACACTAAGACCATCAGGAGCGTAGCCACGAGAGTGAAACCGCGAAGCGCAGCTAGTATTTTATGTAGTCGCAAACATCAAGTACATACATACAATAACGTTACATGGACGTTGTCGGCAAATGAATAAGCGTTTATTAAATATTACTGAATCGGAACAATCTATGATAATATTGCAATCTCTTCGTGATTTAATCGGCTGTTGTCCTATAACGTTATCATTTGTAGTGATTATAATTCGTTTGCGTGATATGTATATGTTACAGTCAAAACCCTGAACCAGTCAATAACGTTATTGACC
>CAJQZM010025883.1:5488-21839 GCA_907164665.1 Colias nastes
TTTTCGTCATGGGTGTCATTTTCATGGTTTTTGGGGTAGCTATTAACGAATATGAGGTCAAAACTAAAATCCAAGATGGCGCCGACGAAAATTTTACATGTTTTCGTCATGGGTGTCTTTTTCATGGTTTTGGGGTAGCTATTAACCAATATGAGGTCAAAACTAAAATTTAAAATGGCGCCGCCGAAAATTTTACATCTTTTTGTCATGGGTGTCATTTCCTAGCTATTAACCAATATGAGGTCAAAACTAAAATCCAAGATGGCGCCAACGATGATTCCTAAACATGTATTTCAATGCTCTTTAAGATTATTTTTAAGACTCTCCCGTAGTATACAAGAATTCGACTATACAGGGTGTCCCACTATCGGTATACTAAGTGCTAAGAGACTTGTAGTTTTGCATACACTAATCACGTAAAAATACTTAAACAACAAAATAACATCAAAAAAATTTTGCTAATTTTTTCCTGAAAATCCATGTTTTCTTCTCTAACTTCGTGCAGCCGGCATATACCGTTTCGCTAATGTGAGTATTTTGTCTATGAAAACAATCTTAAACGATAGCTCACGTGCGGGTGACAAAGTTGGGCGGGTTGCATTTTAGGGGTGTACACAAAGAGTTTTAAGAATTAATCTATTTGAAAAAAAAATACATCTGGCATTTTATAAGTATTTTTTACGTACTTAGCGTATGCAAAACTATAACCTATACAGAGTGTGAGTGGGACAGTCTTAAAAATAATTTTAAAGAGATACATCATTGAAATACATGTTTAGGAACCATCGTTGGCGCAATCTTGGATTTTAGTTTTGACCTCATATTGGTTAATAGCTACCCCTAAAACCACGAAAATGACACCCATGACGAAAAGATGTAAAATTTTCGTCGGCGCCATCTTGGATTTTAGTTTTATCCTCATATTGGTTAATAGCTACCCCAAAAACCATGAAAATGACACCCATGACGAAAAGATGTAAAATTTTCGTCGGCGCCATCTTGGATTTTAGTTTTGACCTCATATTGGTTAATAGCTACCCCAAAAACCATGAAAATGACACCCATGACGAAAAGATGTAAAATTTTCGTCGGCGCCATCTTGGATTTTAGTTTTGACCTCATATTAGTTAATAGCTACCCCAAAAACCATGAAAATGACACCCATCACGAAAAAAAGTCAAATTTTCATCAGCGCCATCTTGGATTATAGTTTTGACCTCATATTCGTTAATAGCTACCCCAAAAACCATGAAAATGACACCCATGACGAAAATATGTCAAATTTTTCGTCGGCGCCATCTTGGATTTTAGTTTTGACCTCATATTGGTTAATAGCTACCCCAAAAACCATGAAAATGACACCCATGACGAAAAGATGTAAAATTTTCGTCGGCGCCATCTTGGATTTCAGTTTTGACCTCATATTCGTTAATAGCTACCCCAAAAACCATGAAAATGACACCCATGACGAAAAGATGTAAAATTTTCGTCGGCGCCATTTTGGATTTAAGTTTTGTCAAATTGCTTTACCCCACCAATCCGTTCAACAACCCATAAAAAAGAGGATCTCAGTCAACGTAATTTTTAAAACATAATTTTAAATTAGGTACAAATAATTGGAATATGAAACTTATACAGTTTACTCTTATAAAGTATCAAATATTTCAAATCACGAAAACGACAGTGCACGCACAATAATCTTTTTCTTATTCGTTTTTATTTTTGGGACGAGGAGCGATACACCCGTCCTTCCAAGAGCGCTTCTGAGCGCGGTCTGACGACCCGCGAGAGCAAAATGTATGAAGAAATCGACAAGTATTTTTAATTTAGCTAATAATTGAAATAAAATTTTGATTTAGATACAAAAAAATTATCATAATCTATAAAGGACTATATATCCCTCAATAATGTATAGGTAAGAAGATAGATTAGGCTTTTAATTTTCTTAAAATGGTACCGTTTTAGAATTAGACCCCATTTTTTTGCATTTTATGCGATTATTGTGCTGGGAAAATCGTATTTCAGCGACAATTTTGTATGACGTCGTACAATTTTTATAAGATGAACGTAGAGCTGAATATATTATCTTTAAATTAAGATATTACTATGTTCTCACGTGTAATTGCTTTAAGTTAAAACGGTACCGAAAAACAGCGTGTTTTTGTAAAAATACGTAATAGCACCCTTAACCGACTTAAAAAGGGGAGGATAAAATTGAAGATAATATTTATTATTATGTTGTAGTACATATCATCCCGAAAATATAAGGAAAAAACAAAATAACTTACAAATCATATCAAAAACTAAAGACGCAAAAAGACCCACAAATCCCTATTGAGCCTACTTCACCGGACCCTAAGCCTTATATTATAAGGTGCTTAATGTATTATTCGACGTATAGGAAAAGATTTCATAATAATTATTTATACATAATAATAAGTAAATAAGACAAAATACGCATATGCGATACCTATACGCATTTTTGAAGTGAAAACTTCTTTAGCGGCGTTGGGTATAAAATCTTAAACTCGCGTCAGGACACGTGGCCTGATCGAAAAAGCGTAAGACGGATTTTTTTTTTTTTTTTTAAGCTCTTATATTCCATGCGTAAGACGGATACCATTCCAAAATATCAAACATGCTGAACGTTAATAATCAAGTTTTCACTTCTGCCGGCACTCCCGGAGTGCAACCCGTCTTTTTTTATTGACAATAGGGATTCGCTTGATCACAATCTCGCCTTATATAAAATTATAAATCACATTTTGAAAAACTAATTATTGTTTAGGTACTTAGGCCCTTGTGTAGGTACTTAGATTGTCTTAACTTTTTATCTATAACATGACTTGCAGAAGACTAACTACTGGTACTTATAATAATATATTTCCTTGCCAACTGCGTTTTACAATAAATCACGAATCCCAAGTGTACTTAACCACGTGCTATAAAAGCAATACATACCATTCAATACATTGCTGGTCGCACATACAATGTAATAAGTCCTCTTATCCACGCAGCAATGTACGACCAACTAGTGCTATCGTAAATCCGAGGCGAATGACTGATAGTTTATTTCGGTGCTCATGAAACTAACGACGATATGATAATTTGTGTCCAGTGTAAACAAAAGTAATTGCCTCTGTATTTATACAAGAGTTCATTACTTGCAATGATGGACGCGAGCCAAATAATAGGATCGCAGACTTACATTGTAATGTATAGCTATAAAAACATACATCCAATGGATCATCTTCATATTTTAACGAACGAAAATCTAAGGTGATGCATCAAGTTCCAATTTAATTACTGCATAAGAAATTTAACATAATAGTTTGTCATAATAGTTCAATATTCAGACATCATTGCGATACGCACAAATCTGTCTAAAATGAAAACTTTAACAGCCTACAATAATTGGTCCTTCGAGTCTTTCAAACGAAAGAATACCTAACCTAGACAAGCAGCTATGCACACTTTCTTCCGCCATCTAGATTCTAGAACGTTCTCAAAACTAATAGTCTGGATGCTCTAACGTTTCACTCGAAAGTCCCTGATAGTCACGTACCACGACGCTATAGAACACCCGCCGTAGTTAAATCTTTTGCCGGAAGCCCATAACCGCGCTAGCTCTGAGTTATTGGGCGATAAACGCCCCGAATTTGAATATCTCTAGACACCCCTTTTTACAATTTTACTGCACTTTGAGTACGTAACTCGAATACGAGTCCATCTTGGACTGTGGGCTGTTAAATTGTCGTAACGGGTTATTGTTTTTGGAGTAATGGATTAAACTATCTGACTACTGAGTAGATTGCAAGGGTATTGATTTGGGAAATGAATAAAAGTCTACGAGTTATTTCTTTTAGACAATTTAAATAATACGTATATTACAATATGATTCGAATACCACTTGATCAATAACCTACCTAACATTATTAGAAGGTCAGCGAAGTTTACTATCTTCATATTAACACGTAGACAACGATCTTATATGAGATTACTTTCGGAATTCTTATAAGTATTTTGCTCTTAGTAATATCTCCAAACTTTCTTATTTGTACAACCCTTCTTCTAGACAAATACAATTCGTACACACCAAATATTTTATCCAGTAAATAACGCAGATACGCATTTTTAACGCTCGTCTGCTTCAGACCCTTAGCAGGCCTCTAAATCTTCACTACAAAGGTGACTACAGTCTAGACGCACTTAGGCCAATTTTTCCACAATACGCCCAATAAAGTACCAAAGAAATGGCTAGAGGGTCATGTTACCCCAAACCCTTCTAACGTCTCGTCTCCCCTAATCCCCTCATAGTGGCCATAAAGACCAATGCCATTCGGCCAGCACTAAATCGACAATAAAACCCGCAATGAATTTTAAATAGCTGTTATGAAAGTTTTTATTGTTATGTAATTTGCTAATGATTGTCTGATGTTTATATTATTGGGGTCGGATGCTTATTTTTATTGGATAATAAGCGTGAGTCAAAAAAATATGCGAAGGAGACGTTAACCAATATCCAGTATTAAGACACTAAAATACTCCAAACTTAAAATATTTCAATACTCCTGTCATCATTAATTAGATCGTTTTACTATGCGTGGAAAAAGCGCGAGACGCCTATCCTCGCAGTCGCTTGTTAGTTGATTTATCGTACTTTATACAGTACTGAGAGTCTACACTGTTTATTTCAGCGTACCTAAATAAATAAGACTAGCAACTAGAAAAACTAAAAAGCCTGCAGTAATATCTCACTAAAGCACCTTCACGATTGACTTGTTTAGGAAATAAAAACAATCCCATATTTCAGAAATCCCCTACAGTACGCAATTAAGCCGTCGACGCACAGACACATTGCCGCACTTCTCACATTATTTGAGCACCGGTTGTAAATCTTTTTTATAACTACCCACCCTAAATAAGTCTAGACGAATTAACAATCCTAGATATTACTTCTGCCTCCGCGCTTCCACATTATTGTATTTTTCCGTAACTCTTGTGTGACAGCCCTAGCGGAGTTATTGTTTATCGCGCAAACTTAGTATTTATAGTAAACAAAATAAACTAGATACGGATTAAACGACCAATTTCAGCGAATTTATGATACATCTCGCCCTAATTTGTCGACTCGTATATTACTTTTCGAGTCGTATATGATATAAACAATTGCCGTAGATCAAGATGTCTATCGCATAAAGTTGTTATTTAGCGAATACAATTGTAATACTTCATATACTATTTTCTTACAAATAACCTCAATATACAAGACCCAAATAGAAGTAAAAAGATGAGGGACGTTCGTAACAAATTATGTTGTATATTATTAATATTATAAATGCGAAAGTAACTCTGTCTGTCTGTCTGTCTGTTACTCAATCACGCCTTAACTACTGAACCAATTTGCATGAAATTTGGTATAGAGATATTCTGATACCCGAAAAAGGACATAGGATAGGTTTTATCCAGGAAATCCCACGGGAACGGGAACTATGCGGGTTTTCTTTGACTGCGCGGGCGATGCCGCGGGCGGAAAGCTAGTGTTGTATAAATGGGTGCATATTTAGATATCATCATTGGCATAGAAGAGAAAAACAAAATGTGAATAACACAAAGGACATTTTTGTTTTTCACTATACAAACCACATAGTGGAGCTAAAAATTTCGATAAAGAGGTTTTACAGTTTACACAACCGCAAATATATTAATGATACAAAATTTTCAACAAGCACGCAACAAACTATATATCTATTGTATCCTATAAGCAAATCAAGAACATCCCATAAATGCGCAAAGAAAAAAAAAATTCCAAAATTCACACACCAATCACGACAATTATCAACCAACTAATAACGCAATATTCATAAACTCTTATCTAAATCTCGGGTCGAGGAACGAAGAAACAAACTCGATCATAAATTAACAACGACCTTTTCAAATGACATTTACCTTTAACTATTGTAAAGGGCAATTAAAAAAACAAAGTTAGATAAACACCGGCGGCGACTTTGGGCTGCCGTGAAGATGTGCTGATAAAGGATTGTCGCCACCAACTCAATTACTTACTACTGTCGTGTGTAGAATAACCTTTATTCTTTATAGATAATATATGTACCTACTGCAAGGTCTAGAATAACCTTTATTCTCTATAGTACCTAATTGTTAATGACTAGTTGCTTGTGGTTTTAATTTTTATCAATAAACTGTCGCGAGGTGATCACATTTTGACATTTGCGTGTGTTGGCGGCAGGTATGGCTTTATCAAAACTAGCATATGTAGATCTATCTGGGTAGTTCTATCACACTTTATTAAAACTTTATACAGTTTATTACAGCTAATTAAGCCCTTGTCAATTTTTAGGGTTTGAAGTAGATGCATTTTATAAGTCAACTAGCTTACCGCCCGCGGCTTCGCCCGCTTTGTCTAAAACCTAATAAATTATATACTAAAACCTTCCCTTGAATCACTCTATCTATTAAAAAAAACCGCATCAAAATCCGTAGCGTAGTTTTAAAGATTTAAGCATACAAAGGGACATAGGGACAGAGAAAGCGACTTTGTTTTATACTATGTAGTGATAGTGATGATAATCGATATTCTTTATCGATAAGTAGGTACGCGAATATTTCCGTGTGCTATTAGACTAGTCTCCACGGCGAACTGAAACCAAGGCAATCATAGTATTACGGAAGAAGTTGCCAATTTATTCTACGAGACGATATCTTATGGGACATACACATCTACTAGTTACTTGTATTAACTTCATCTAAAGAATCATTATTGCGTTACTTGTTTAACGAACTATTAAACCTTACAATTACTCCACTCGCAAAGCTAATAATAAAAACGTATCACTCCCAGCGATCCACAATATGCTCCACTTATTCGATCCAAATCTGTTCCCACAATAATTTATCTATGGAAAAATCTAACAGAAAATTGCGTTTTAAAATCTAAGAAATCCATACAATACAGTGCAGATACAATACGTTACAATAGCGATCGCAATCAGAGGGCAAAAAATCGTAAGAGCTTAGTAATTGAAAAGGGAAGGTATGGCCATCTGTCGCAGACTATATAATGTGACCCGAGTATGTCCGCGGGATTAAGTATCCGAATAATCTAAGAAAAACACTTCGAGACATGTTTTCGTAACGACACTTGTACGTGAAATTGCGGTGTTGTATTTGTATAGCTTAATTATGAAAATGAAATACATTGGATTTCTAATATTACCTTTTTATAATCTCAATTCCAATGTAGGGTCGCAAACTCAATTTTTATTTATAAAATACATACATAGGTACATAAAGACTTTTTATGCAACTTATTGAAATGAGTACACATATCCAATACAAAAAAAAATATTACGTAATTAAGAAATAAAGATACCTATCGTTTCTATAATTAAAGTATATGAATAAAATTAAGGAAATTAATGCTTTCTCTCCATCCGATGTTATACATTGCACATCTACCTACCTCTACCAACATAGCCCGATATAACCAACAAATTCAATAAATTAACCATTAAGCACACGCCTACAATAAATTCGCAATCGCATCCCTCCACAAAGGGTAGGTAATTCCTTCAAGACAGCACGTGTTCTGATTCCATAAAATGCGACGCAAAAAAACAATGCACCCTTCTTACAATTATTATAGAGATAATCCATCTATTGTGAAGAATTTCGCCTTAGGATCTTTTTACAATATTAGCTTCGTCTTAACGTTTAGAATAAACAACCTTTAAATTGTAAAATATATCAAAAGGAATATAGAATTGGCTCTATGATAACTAGTATTGTAATGGCTTAAGTACATATTTTTTTTATTCTTTGCCTACGGCCTTTTCATTTCATAATGAAATTATGAAAATGTACGAAGAGGGCAAAAACACATTCCCAGCCCAAAACCAATTCTCCGCATAAACGAACTTTTAATGTCTTGAGTTAATTTTATTTTATTGCAGCATCATAGACGTTTTTAATATCCTAAACATGCATGTACCTACTTCGTACAATACCTTTTTTTTAGTGGGGAAATTACTTCGTACAATATCTAGATATACTATACTTTATAAGATGATGCTGAAAGAAACTTCGCCATTACACCATATTTTACTGTTAACCCAATCGATTCCGATTACATGTATGGCATCTTACTATCAAGCCATCAAGGGACATTCACATGCACATTCAAAATAAGAGAACCATTAACATACCACACAGACTATATTATACTGACAGCCAAAATTCGCGTCCAGAAATGAGAACGCGTGAGAAATCGCTCGGAGCACGTCTCGAATTACGTTCGTTCGGAAACCGGAATGACAGATAATTCGCGGCGAAAAAAAAAGCTGTTAAAAAAGACCACGCAATTTTCTTTACCAATTCAGTTCGGATAAGGCTCGATGCTTATGTCCGAAGTCCGAACGGCGCGCTGTTAAAACTTAAAAACTTCAACATTATGAGGGATTTACTTTTACGGCTTACGCGTAAAATGTTTGAATAAAGCCAATAACGTATAAGGTCGCCGCCGTATAAATTACTTTTTATTGTTTAGTATAACATGAAATTTATTAATAATATACGTTTATGTTGGCTCTTTTTACAGCGTAAGTTAATAATATGAACGTAACGTGCGTGCATTTAACATAATATAGCGACTTAGTGTTAACTAAGTATTATGAAAATCCTCGTCACGCGTTACCGTGCGTATTAATTTACAGATACATAGAATAAATATTATGTTTATTATTATGTACCATACTTATTATTAAGAAGGCTGTGCTTAGGATATTGTATACCTAATTATTATAATAATACTCAATGCTTATTTACTTATTATATCTATGTATATTCGAACAATTCATATGAGCTAAATATATAATATAACATCAGCCTTGCCAAATACCTGAATTCGTTGAGATCTGGTGACATTTATTACGTTACACGATACATATTTAAATATTACACCAAATAGTTAAAATAAATCAAATTAAATCTATAGTTACTATTCAAAATATAAAAAAGAAAGTAAGTACTTACAATACTTTACTATTCATTCAGTAAATTTTTAATAGTTTATATTCTACACTAGAATATCGTGCAACAAAAAGGAACAACGCGATATTTCAATATGTACCTACACTGTGTGTCTGTGTTGCAAAAATAATACCTATAAACAATAAACATCATAACTGTAGCCATTAATAATTAAAAACCAACAATGTTACCGATACACTTTGTACTACATTATTGTTTTTTATGGTTTAATATTAGAATTTAAAAAACAAATAACACATGGATTATACAATAATTATCGTATCGTCGCATTCCATCCCATTCTACTATTGTAGATGTATTTTTTTGCATGTCGAAACGGACAGCGTCGGCTCCTCTGATGTCCGTTATGTACTCAAATTACTGAGTGACCACACGTTAGTGATTCTGTGGGACTGTCCCGAAACATTGATCGACTTGGAACAATATATTTGAACTGGAGACTTTAAGTTAACGAGTTCTATGGAAACTTGTCAAGGATTATATCATTTCGCATGATATATTAACGTAAATTAATGTATATCAAATGCATTATGCGATACGAAATAAACACACACGCATAAAATAAATATACATAAGGTATATTTATACGTTATAACACGTTTTAACATTCAAGAATATTTAAAAATATATACGTTATACATACTTATAATATGTTAAATTTCGAAGTCCGTCATTCAGCGTAAACATGGTCCTCCCACACATGCCTTAAGCTCTCCGTCTTGCATGCGCGCGCGCTGCGATTTTCACGTAAAAAATGGCGGTAATATATAGGATTGAAAAAGTATTAATTGTCTGTTCGTCTTAACGTGGATACGGAACACGCGGTTCATAATGGGTGCACGTTTTTGTACAATTTTATAGAACATAACCCGTCATGGCTTGCGATTTGGCGTTAGTCGGGGTTTGTTATCTTTCATGTCATAAACGAACTATTCCTATTATATAAACCTTTAAGAACAATATATTAACTTTACTCACTAAGTAGTGAACTGTTCTGTTCCATGCTAATATTATCGAATCTAGTATTAGACAATGACTGTCTGATCACGCCTCACAACGCTTTAGATTTCTGTATAGATATTAAACACGGGCATTTATATGTAGAAGGAACTAGGATATACTATTAGGATATTTTCTGCAGAGGATAAATTAATATAGAATTTTATACATCTATACTTATATTATAAAACTGAAAAGTTTGTTTGTTTGAACGCGCTAATTTCAAGAACTACTGCCTCGATTTGAAAAATTCTTTCGGTGTTAGATAGCCCATTTATCCAGGAAGGTTATAGGCTATATATCATCACGCTTAGACCAACAGGAGTGGAGCACTGCGGGTAAAACCGCAGGGTACATCTAGTTACCTATAAATTACCTACTACATGCATAATATAATCACAGAAGCATGAATTGTTATTGTAATAGTATTTACTATGAGATAATTTGATGATAAAGAGCTAAGAAAAGGTATTATCTTTATGCTTAGCCGGGATTTCAGGACTAAACTACAAAGCAAACTACGCCACGGGCTACGTAATCATCGAACAAGGAGCTACAAGTAAATTATAGCAAATACAATAGTAATGATATGTTTGCAAAATATTGTACTTCCTGAAGTAAATTGAATGTCTTCAGATTAATGGTTGCGCCCACTCTTTACTCTATTAATGTAAGAGCTGTTTCAGACGAACGGAAAAAAACATAAGTTGTGTGTGAAGATGCACTTAGAATAATGTGTAAGCTGATTAATAAATAATATTATAAATGCGAAAGTTTGTGAGGATGTCTGTGTGTGTGTGTTTGTTACTCTTTCACGCAAATTCTACTGAACTGATTACAATGAAATTTAGCACACATATAGAGGGTAACTTGGATTAACACATAGGATAATTTTTATCCCGGAAATCCCACGGGAACGGGAACTATGCGGGTTTTCCTTTGAAAACGCGGGCGAAGCCGCGGGCGGAAATCTAGTAAATAATATTCTAGTTTAATCACCGTTCCAATTTGCTGTTAGTGAATTACCTACTAGAAATTATGTTGTGAAGCTTGTACCGAAATTTATCAGGCATCAGCGTATAAGGAAACCTACAGAATGCCTTTGTTAATGATTAGTGTTCATTAATTACTATCAAATGTAGAAACATATAATGTGATTAATAACGGAACGATTATTTTATAATGCTTTTCACTCACGCTTAATACTAAACACCAGTTCAAGCGTAATACCTACATAACATACATACAAAATTACATTGCCACTTGCTACATTGCAGAGTATACACAATTTTTTGTTTCTTCTAAGCCTACATACATTTACTTACTCGTGTGTTCCAACTAGCCAGTCAAGTTAATAAAATATCCATCTTATCCGTGCCTCGGACATAACACCGATTCAACTCCAGTACCGCCCGTAAAATACATATTTAACGGCTGTTTAAACCCGTTAAATCTAACGAAAACAATTACGTATAATTCAATGGCATCTAGGAAGAAACAATGTAGGAATAGTGTATAAAAGCAAGTGTGATAAGTAACTATAATGATGTTTTAGGTCGAATTAATTATTATTCTTTGGATAGAATGTCAATGTTGTATGATGTGGCATTATACATTTTTACTTGAATTACATAATCCATACAATAACCATGAATAAAGTCTATCTATTTAGAAATTAAAGATTAAAGATTTATTCATTACATTATTTTCCCGACGTTCGCACACTTTGCAGGTCGCAGGGAGACACTAGAAAATACTAAAGTACATATTTATTACGCTATTATGGCTAAACCGTTAAACCGATTTTTATACAATTTGGCATGGAGATAGAGAAGATCCGTGCTCTAATTCGTGTTACATTTTATAAAAAAAAACTCCCATTATATAAATATAGGGATAGCAAAATAATATAAATAAGTATACCAAATCTGTATTCGAAACTTCACTTAGAATGCCTTTTCCAATGTAGGCAAAATTCTGATGTCATTGAACTCCGATATTACATAATTTTATCATAATACATAATACGTTACATAGAACAAAGCAATATGTGCAGCTATTAATAATACGAACATCCATAACACTTACAAGATACATCCCCGTGCACAAAAACCTATCCCATACCATATTAACATTACCGCGTAGTTAGTTTCAGAACATTAATTTTTCGTGTAACAAGCGAGTAACGTACATTTTACTATTTATATATCATTGTACATTAATGTAGGTCGTTACTTACACGCCATCCAGTCTAGACTGGAAGGTGTTTTTTTGTTTGTTTTTACGCGACTGTACCTAGTGGAACCCTATACAAGCTAGGGTAAAAACAGGTTCTCTGTGCTATCATATTTGCATCTATCGATCTTTATAGTAAGCTACGTAGTCAATTATATTACGAGTGAAGGTATCAGTGAGTATCAAATAACAATAATCACATTCAAAAACACTTCAATGCTCGTATAGCCACGTATAATACACAATTAATTACACATTGTTCCGTATCAGTTATACAACTTGAGTCAAAGACGTTAAAAAACCTTTCAAATCAAAAACGGCACGCGACAGCCAACAGCTTGCAAACCTCGCCAACTGTTTAATCTGCATCACATATAAAAAACACCCCCTTTATTTTCGCCCCTACGACGTGTGCATAAAAACAAAATTCGCTTGCCCGACCCCACGGTATCGAAGAACTGGGTACACAATGCATTCGCCGTGCACCAGTTTTTTCACCCGGTTTTTGTAAGACGTTTTGTGCAAATCTTATTCATTGTACAACGAAACCTGGAACACAAAGCTAGACTCGTCTGCGATCACACACCTGGCCGGGGCCGCGGTTCCGAAACGACGTAAACGCCACGATCGTAAACAGATAAATCGATACTATCCTCAGATAAATAAGGGCGCTATTGGTGCGCGGGGTTCGAGTCGCGCCCGTGGCAAACGCTGCGGAACAATGGCGTCTCCGAAACGCCGAGACATTTGAGTTACGGGATGTCAAACATCGGCCGGGATCCGCTCCATTTTCCTTTCAATGCGAATGCAGGTGATGTTACTGTTTGCGCGACGTAAGATTCAATTATTCGCCCATTCATAAAAGAATTATAGATTCCGTCCCCCGTTGCTATGCAGAAGGGATGATCGTCTTTCTGGAGGTCCATAAAACGAGTGCTCCAACAAATTGGTCGTAAATTACCAGAATCACTATTCGAGTCTGCGGCCGCTAAGCCCGTTATGAGTGTGTCGTAAAACATTCACTGAATACGTTAGCTAGCGGACACAAAGGACTTCGTTAAGTGTTATTGAAATTATATCGATCTTAAATTTTATGCCCGAAAACAGATAAAAAACTTTTTATAAATACACAAAGCACTCGAGTTTCTATTATACTGTATTTATATGCTTCTGTATTTCTATATGATGCCTGTATTATGTTGAGTCGTTATTATGTCATTAATTTTTTATAATATGTCCTAACTCCTATTGTATAGAGATTATTATGTGTTATTATTATGTCTTAACGTTTACCACATTTGCATTGAATTCATTTACTTTTTATACTTTTTATTAGGTTATAATTTATACACTACTAGCCACTCTTCCGGCTTTAACTTTAGTCCGTGTTTCTGGGTAAAGATGAAGATTTTCAATGGTTAAAGATGCCAAATCTATTATCTTTAATACTGGTATGATAACAAAAATAATGTTATATGTCTTCTTAAAACTTTCGTATTACAGAATTGTAATGTTAGAATGATAACGAAATCTCCATTTGCTTAAAGATTTAATAAGATGTGCAAACTAATAGTAGGCCGATATCATATTATAAGATTCCACCGCTCATAAACGATCTGCATACTATCTATCAACCCATTCCATCTATCCCATACACATCTGACCATCATATTTCAGTAACTACACAAACTAATAAAATTTATTCTTGACAAAAAACTAAACTGCCTTAGATCGGTCAGACCTGGACAAAGTTGTAATGGCACCAAATAGAACGCCAACTTTAAAATAAAATAAAATGCATCATCAAAATCAGTTCACCCCAAAGTTCTAATGTAACAAACCCAAAATATAGTCAAATTGAGAACCTCTTTTGAAGTCGGTTAAAAAGGCCGAAACAAAACAATCCTTAATCACTGCGTCGCTGATCGCATATTCAAGGGATTTTTATTCCCAACTTCCTTCCACATATTACCATTTCTGGCCTGCGTCCGGTGTTGTTAACCCTGTCGAGCTTTTGTTTGTAAATACAAACATTTTAATATGTTAAGCTGGCTGAGTCAGACACAGCTGGTAGCTCAAAATATTTATATCCTAAGTATACTTAAATGTAGCCTTCAGCTTGCAAACCGCCAAATGGCGTATGAATTGAACATACTATGTATTATTTTCGCATGCACGTTTTGAGAATAATTAAATAAATAAGAAAGGCTAGAAATTAACTATTTTAACGTATTTATTATTTTAAACGCGACTTATTATATTATTATCCCGACGTTTCGAAAACTTTGCAGCGAGCGTGGTCACGGGGAGACACTGACCTGATATAACGAATAAATCACATTTAAAATCCGTTAAAATCTTTAACTTCTAAATGTATAATACTCGCGAGAATGTATGAGAACCTCCTCCTTTTTTTAAGTCGGTTAAAAATAAGAAAGGCTAGTAGCTTGTATTCACGTACATAATACATATTTGATATTATAATTTTCAATCTTGGAAAGTCGTACATCTTTACACATTATAGCTTCATTATGCATTTATCAATAGTTAGGTAATGATCAGTTTTATGAACGGTAGATATTAATTATTAAACATAATAATAATATGTAGAATGTAGGTGCTAAAAATAGATGCATCTTATGTAAGTAGCGTAATGATACTATAGGTATAGCATATACCTACCTAGCCTTCCTCGATTAAAGGACTATCTAACAGTGAAATATTTTTTCAAATAGGACCCGTGGTTCCTGAGATTAGCGCGTTCAAGCACACAAATAAATTCTTCAGATTTATAATAATTTAGTGTGATTGATATTTCAATTAGTATGCTAGTCCTTAAACCAATGTAATTGACGATAATTTATATACGACGATCGAAATATTAAAACGTTACGTGTTGATTTATAAACCGTCTAAACTGTTACATTATTCCCATAAGTAAACAATAAAAATTTAACCACTTCACAACTATCACCGATAAACATCTTTACGACATGTCCCGAACTGTTTCCTAAAAGAGCAGCTAATGACCAGTTTGTATTCAGGAAGAGATTATTATTTTTAGTCTGTATGCACTTTCTGGGAATGTTAAATGTTTAAGTGATAGTTTTTTTAACACTTTAAGAGGTAAACACTAATCTCGTATTCTTTGAGCCCGCAACAGAAACTAATTCCTACTAATCCTTGGAATAACACTTGAAAATATGAGATTCGATAAAGTTGGTAGTAGGTTTGGTACATGCCAAAGCAGATAGACAAACAAACACACGTTTATTTATTCAACTTCTAATAGAAGCTCTTTAGAATGCCTTATTCAAATTACTTATTACTATCAATTCAGAATGCACATTTTAGAATGGGAATTTAATTGATGTATTTATTATTATAGCAGCTTATTGGCATTTGGCAATAAAAAAAATACGTTCAAGTATATTGATATTTTATGTATGTAATAGTATACGTACATAAGTTCTGAGTTAAATTAAACAATACTGGCTAAGTCTGGAGAGGAAGGCGTCGATCGTCACGTATATTTCTAGTTGAGGCGATCGTTGTGATTAAATTGTTTCGTGATTATATATTATTTTTAAATTAAACAATGTATTTTTATTCGAACGACATAATACTTGGTTAGAATGAGTTTTTTACAGTCGATATTTATTGTTAAAAACAGCCTGGGCTAATCTGAACTAATAAAACTCCTTTTAACACGTTATTTAACATTCACTATCTGCCTGTGAATGTCCGATTAAAACCGAATCGAAGATTAATCTGAACAAACAGGAAACAAAATTTAAAAAACTTTTTGTCACTGTAGGTACCTATATACTATATACATTTGTACTGTACGTACCTAGGTAGGTTTGTAATGTGCATCTTACAAAAATGTTTATCATTTATTATTTATTTAATGATTTAAAAATAAGACATCATTGCATCAAATATGTATAATAGGTATAATATTATAACTGAATTTTGCATTATATAAAGAAATTCACATATGAGTATGGCCGCCAAAAATTGTACATTCAAGAAAAAAAAAATGTCC